>JANDEH010000137.1:0-38408 GCA_024610705.1 Tetragnatha versicolor
TGTGCGCGAAGTCGTTCGCCGACGAGTACGTCGTGGGCGAGGCGTTCGACAGCGCGTGCGCGCCCCGGCCCGCATCGGCCGCAGAGGACCTGCTGCGCCAGAAGCTCGCGGAGAGGCTGCCCCTCCCGCCCGTCAACGCCGTGCGCGTGCCCCGTCCCTTCTTCACGCACCTGGAGGTGTGGCCCGACCTCCTACTGCCCGACCTGCAGGTCGCGATCGAGTACGACACGATCGGCCGCGACGGGCTCGAGCACGTCGGCAAGCGCGAGCTCGTCGACCTCCGCAAGGACCGGCTGCTGCGCGCCGCGCGCTGGGAGGTCGTGCGCGTGCGCACGGGCAAGCTCAAGCCGATCGGCCCCTACGACGTCGAGGGTGGCGTCTCGGGTCGCACCGTCGACCGCATCCTCGACCGGCTGCGGAGATCCGCGGCGACCTCATCGTCGACGCGTACCTTCAGGAGCGGCTCTCACACCGCTCATAGGAACCGGAAAGGTTCCGCCGCCGTAATGGTCGGCATGGAACAACTCATCATGATCGGCATCGACCTCATCGCGATCGCGGTGATGGTGTTCGGCCTCTACTTCCCCCGTCACCGCCGCCGCGACCTCGTCGTGGCCTACCTCGTCGTGAACGTCGGCGTGCTCGCCGTGTCGGCCATCCTCGGCACCACGACAGTGGGCTTGGGCGTCGGCCTCGGCCTGTTCGGAGTGCTGAGCATCATCCGCCTGCGCTCGTCGGAGATCACCCAGCACGAGCTCGCCTACTACTTCGCGGCCCTCGCGATCGGCCTGCTCACGGGGCTCTCCGCGACCGTCAACCCGATCATCATCGCGCTCGTCGTGCTCGTGCTCGCGGTCATCGCGATCGGCGACAGCCCCGCGCTGTTCCGCCGCTACCGCCAGCAGACCGTGGTGCTCGACACCGCGTACACCGACGAGGCCGTTCTCAAGGAGACCCTCGAGAGGATGCTCGGCGCCAAGGTCCACCGCGTCAACGTCACCCACCTCGACACGGTCAACGACACCACCACGGTCGAGGTGCGCTACCAGGTCGGCGAGGCCTCGGATGTCGCCCGCACGCACGAGGCGTTGCAGCGATGAGCCTCGCGACCCTTCCTCCCATCAGCCTCGACGAGCTCGTCGAGCGCGCGGCCCTCCAGACCCGCGTCGACCGCAAGTACGTGCTCGGCCGCCTCGAGGCCGCCGAGGTGCTCGCGGAGCTCGACCCGGCGACGCGCATCCTCGAGATCGACGGCGCCCGCCGCTCGGCCTACGAATCTGTGTACTTCGACACCCCCGACCTGCTGAGCTACCGGATGGCGGCGCACGCGCGCCGCCGGCGGTTCAAGCTCCGCACCCGGTCGTACGTCGACACCGCGGAGGCCTGGCTCGAGCTCAAGACCCGCGGCGCCCGCAGCACCACGGTCAAGGACCGCATGGCGTACGACATCGAGCACCGCGACATCCTGACGCAGGATGCCCGCGACTACGCCGACGCGGCCCTCGACGGCCTCGGACTGAACGGCGAGGAGCTCGAGCTGCGGCCCACCCTGATCACGCGGTACCACCGCACCACCCTCTACCTGCCCGCCTCGGGCAGCCGCGCGACGGTCGACACCGACCTCGCGTGGGAGGGCGACGACGGCACGGTGCTCATCCGCCCGGACGTCGCCATCATCGAGACGAAGTCGGGCAGCCGCACCTCGGAGCTCGACCGCCTGCTCTGGGCGCACGGCCACCGGCCGGCCACCATCTCGAAGTTCGGCACGGGCCTCGCGGCCCTGCGGTCGGACCTCCCCTCGAACAAATGGGCGCGCGTGCTGCGCCGCTACTTCAGAACGGAAGCATCATGAACAAGACCTGGTTGAATCAACGCCGCGTACTGACCGCCACGGGCCTCCTGCTCGGAAGCCTCGTGCTCGCCGGCTGCACCGCGGCCGTGGTCGAGACCCCGGTCGCCTCGACCACCCAGGAGACGGTCGTGACCACGGCCGCCGTGAACGCGACCCTCACGGCTGCCGACGCGATGGCCGCCAACGAGGACTACACGACGACGAACGACGACGAGTGGTCGACGGACGGGGCGACCACGATCGACCTCTCGTCGCAGTCCGGCACCGTCACGATCTCGGAGGCGGGCACCTACATCCTCACGGGCTCGCTGAAGGGCCAGGTGGTCGTGGCCGCGGCCGACGACGCGCTCGTCGCGATCGTGCTCGACGACGCGAGCATCTCGTCGACGACCGGCCCGGCGATCGACGTGCAGTCGGCGGACGACGTGGTCGTCTCACTCTCCGGCTCGAACAGCCTCAGCGACGCCTCGTCCTACGCCGACGGGGCCGCCAACGCCGCCCTGTACAGCGACGCCGATCTCACGATCACGGGCGACGGCTCGCTCACGGTCAGCGGCAACGGCAACGACGGCATCGCGAGCACCGACGACCTGGTCATCCTCTCGGGCACCATCACCGTCGACGCGGTCGACGACGGCCTGCGCGGCAAGGATGCCCTCGCCATCGAAGGCGGAACCCTCACCGTCACGGCCGGCGGCGATGCCCTCAAGTCCGACAACGCGGAGGAGGCCACCCGCGGGTACATCTACATCACGGGCGGCACGATCTCGGTGACGGCGGGCGACGACGGCCTCTCGGCCGCGAGCGACGTCATCGAGACGGGCGGCACCATCGACGTCACGAGCACCGGCAAGGGCCTCAGCGGCGATGTGCTCGTGCTGCTCGAGGGTGCCGACGTCACGGTCGACGCGACCGACGACGCCCTGCACTCCAACGGCCAGGTGAGCATCAACCTCGGCACCGCGGTGCTGTCGTCGGGTGACGACGGCATCCACGCCGACGGCGCGATCTTCATCGACGGCGGCACGACCACGGTCGCGCGCTCCGTCGAGGGCGTCGAGAGCCTCGCCATCACGATCAACGACGGCTCGCTCTCGGTCACCGCGAGCGACGACGGCATCAACGCGACCGCCGGTACCGTGCAGGGCGGGTCGGAGCAGGATGACGGCTCGCTCCTGATCATCAACGGCGGCACGGTCGTCGTGAGCACGCAGTCGGACGGCATCGACTCCAACGGATCCGCGGTCTTCGCGGGCGGCTCGGTCACGGTCGTGAGCGCGGGCGGAGGCGGCACCTCGGCCTTCGACATCAACGGCACGATCACGGGCTCGGCGTGGGTGGCGGCGACGCTCACCGGTTCGGCGGGCGACACCATCATGGTCACCGATTCCTCCGGGAACGTCGTGCTCACGGTCACGGCCGCGGGGTCGTACGGCTCCGTCGCCCTCGCCGACCCGGCGATCACGGCTGGCGGCACCTACACGGTCACGACGAGCAGCGGCTCGAGCGCGTCGGTCACCGCCGGCGTCAACTCGGCCGAGATGATGGGCGGCGGCATGGGAGGAGGGCCCGGGCGGCCGTAGAGTCGCTCGGTCACCGCTCCCGCAGCTTCTCCGCCTCGCCCCTCAGGTCGACCGCGCGCTTCTGCGCGCGGTCGCGCTCGCGTGCGAGCCCGCGCAGGTCGCGGTCGGACTCGCGCAGCTCGTCCTCGACCGCGGACACCTGCTCCTCGAGCTCGGCGAGCCGCGACTCCAGCCGCCCGCGGCGCGTCTCGATGTCGGACATGCGCCGCTCGATCCCGCGCACCTCCAGGTCGGCGTCGTCCGCTTTCTTCTCGGCCTCCTTCGCGGCGCGCACGGCGACGAGGTCGCGCACCGGCCGGTCGGACTTCGCTCGCGGTGCCGACACCATCGACGCCTCGGGAGCGGCGACGGCGTCCGTGAGGTCGACGGGCTCGATCCCCGTCGCGTCGAGGCCGCGCACGAGCCGTCCGCTGCGCACCGCGGCCGCGGCCGACGGGTCGTTGAGCGCCGCCTGCAGCGTGCGGGCGACCTCCTCGACGACGCTCGTCGTGAGGTTGTGCCGCGCCTCGGAGGCGAGGTCGGCCGCCTCGCGCGCGAGCGCGTTCACGAGCGCGCGGCGCTGGCGGGTGAGGTCGGCGAGCTGCTCGCGGTCGAGGCCCTCCTGGGCCTCGCGCATGGTCTCGCCGAGCTCGGCGAGCTGCTCGAGCTCGTCCGCCCGCTGCCGCGCGAGCAGGTTCACCGCCCAGGCGCCGGGGGAGGGCTTCTTGAGCTCCTGCACGCGCGCCGCGAGCTCGAGGTCGGCCGAATCCTTCACCTCGCGGGCTGCCGCGTTGCGGGCAGCGGTGAACTCGGCGGGGGTGAGCGCGTAGAGCGGGTCCGCTACGGAGACGAGGGTGCGCGCGGATGCCGGGACCATGCGAGTCATGTTATCCCGCGCGGGGGTTTCGACCCCGCGCTTCGGTCGACACTCTCGCACGTGGTCGAAACCCCCGCGCCGGTTCGCACGGGACGCGCCGAGTCGGATCGGCGCGAGGCGTTCAGACCGGCGCGCGGGCGCCGCGGGGTGGGCGACCGGGATCAGGCGCCCACGTACTCCTTGAGGTGCTTGCCGGTAAGGGTCTTCGCGTCGGCGACAAGCTGGGCGGGGGTGCCCTCGAACACGACCGAGCCGCCGTCGTGGCCCGCGCCCGGGCCCACGTCGATGATCCAGTCGGCGTGCGCCATGACGGCCTGGTGGTGCTCGATGACGATGACCGACTTGCCGGAGTCGACGAGCCGGTCGAGCAGCCCGAGCAGCTGCTGCACATCGGCGAGGTGCAGGCCCGTCGTGGGCTCGTCGAGCACGTAGGTGCCGCCCTTCTGCGCCATGTTGATCGCGAGCTTGAGCCGCTGGCGCTCGCCGCCCGAGAGCGTCGTGAGCGGCTGGCCGAGGCTCAGGTAGCCGAGCCCGACGTCGACCATGCGGTCGAGGATGGCGTGGGCCGCGGGCGTCTTCGCGGGCCCGGCGAAGTACTCCTCGGCCTCGACGACCGACATCGCGAGCACCTCGGCGATGTTCTTGCCGCCGAGCGTGTACTCCAGCACCTGCGCCTGGAACCTCCTGCCCTCGCACACCTCGCACACGTTCGCGACGGAACCCATGGCCCCGAGGTCGGTGTAGATGACGCCGTTGCCGTTGCAGGTGGGGCACGCGCCCTCGGAGTTCGCGCTGAACAGCGCGGGCTTCACCCCGTTGGCCTTCGCGAACGCGGCGCGGATCGGGTCGAGCAGGCCCGTGTACGTAGCGGGGTTGCTGCGGCGCGAGCCGCGGATGGGCGTCTGGTCGACCGTGATGATGTCGGCGCCGCGCGGCATCGACCCGTGGATGAGCGAGCTCTTGCCCGACCCGGCGACTCCCGTGACGACGCACAGCACCCCGAGGGGCACGTCGACGGAGACCTCCTTGAGGTTGTTGCGGGTCGCCCCGCGGATCTCGAGGATGCCCGTGGGCGTGCGCACCGCATCCTTGAGCGCGGCGCGGTCGTCGACGTGGTTGCCCGTGAGGGTGCCGCTCGAGCGCAGGCCCTCAAAGTCGCCCGCGTACTGGATCTCGCCGCCGTTGACGCCCGCGCGCGGGCCGAGGTCGACGATGTGGTCGGCGATCGCGATCGTCTCGGGCTTGTGCTCGACGACGATGACGGTGTTGCCCTTGTCGCGGAGCTGGAGCAGGAGGCCGTTCATCCTCTGGATGTCGTGCGGGTGCAGGCCGATCGTCGGCTCGTCGAAGATGTACGAGACGTCGGTGAGGCTCGACCCGAGGTGCCGGATCATCTTGGTGCGCTGCGCCTCGCCGCCCGAGAGCGTGCCCGCGGGCCGGTCGAGCGTGAGGTAGCCGAGACCGATCTCGACGAACGAGTCGAGCGTGCCCTGCAGGTTCGCGAGGAGCGGGGCGATGTGGCTGTCCTCGAGGCCGCGCACCCATTCGGTGAGGTCGCTGATCTGCATCGCGCACGCGTCGGCGATCGTGACGCCGCGGACCGTCGACGAGCGGGCGCCCTCGTTGAGCCGCGTGCCGCCGCACTCGGGGCACGCCGTGAAGGTCACGGCCCGCTCCACGAACGCGCGGATGTGCGGCTGCATGGCCTCGACGTCCTTGGAGAGGAACGACTTCTGCACCTGGGCTACGAGGCCCTGGTAGGTCATGTTGATGCCGGCGATCTTGACCTTCACCGGCTCCTTGTAGAGGAAGTCGTGCCGCTCCTGCTCCGAGAACTCGTTGATGGGCTTGTCGGGTAGCAGGCCCGACTCCGTGAACAGGCGAACGCCCCAGCCGTCGGCGCTGTACCCGGGGATCGTGAGTGCGCCGCCCTTGATCGACTTCGTCTCGTCGAAGAGCTCGCCGAGGTCGATGTCGTTGACGGTGCCCATGCCCTCGCAGTGCGGGCACATGCCGCCCCCGGTCACCGAGGAGACGTTGAACGAGTAGGAGTGCGCGCCGGCCAGGCGCGGCTCGCCCAGCCTGCTGAACAGGATGCGCAGCATCGCGTTCGCGTCGGTCGCCGTGCCTACGGTCGAGCGCGAGTTGGCGCCCATGCGCTCCTGGTCGACGATGATCGCCGTCGTGAGTCCCGTCATGACGTCGACGTCGGGCCGGCCGGGGCTCGGCATAAAGCCCTGCACGAATGCGGGGTAGGTCTCGTTGATGAGCCGCTGCGACTCGGCGGCGATCGTGCGAAGACGAGGCTCGACTTGCCCGAGCCGGAGACGCCCGTGAAGACGGTCAGCCGGCGCTTCGGCAGGTCGACGTCGACATCCTTGAGGTTGTTCTCCCGGGCTCCGCGGATCTGGATGAGGTCGTGCGAGTCGGCTGTGTTCACACCGTCAACTTAACAGACACCGCGGACAGGACGCTTCCTCAATCGTGCGCGATCGCCTCGAGCATCTGCCGCTGGCCCTTCGTGATCTTCTCGAGCGCGACGTCGAGCGGGAACCACTCCGCCCGATCCACCTCGGGGAACTGCTGCACCCGCCCCGACCGCGGTGGCCACTCCAGCTCGAACGCGTTGCTCGCGACGAACTCCGCCTCGCCCTCGGCCTTGAACACGGTGAGCCGCTTCCCCGACGGAAGCCGGAACTCGCCCAGCAGCGCGTACTCCGCGACGGGCGGGGGAGCGCCGATCTCCTCCTCGAACTCGCGCAGGGCAGCCGCGAGCGGCTCCTCGCCGTCGCCGTGCAGCCCCTTCGGGATCGACCAGGCCGCGGCATCCTTGCCCGCCCAGAACGGCCCGCCCATGTGCGCGAGGAAGACCTCGAGCCCCGGCGCGCGCCGGTACAGCAGGATGCCCGCGCTGCGCTCGACCATGGGCCGACCCTACCCCGCTCCGCCGCTCCGGGCCTCGCCCCACCTGGCCGACGGCACGGTCGCCTGGGTGCAGCAGCGGGAGAGCGTCCGAGCCTCCGGGGTGCTAGCCGAAATCAGGACGCGCGCGCCGTGCGCGGAAGGGGGTCCTGATTTCGGCTAGCGCGCGAGACCTTCCGCCGCGGCCGCTGCCGCAGGGGGCGAACGGCGGGGCAGGGGTGCGGGAGCCGTCGCGCTGGGGCGTCTCGCCGGGCGTCAGCCCGCGGCGCCCAGGACGCGCGCCGCCTCGCGGGGTGCCGACTGGTTGAGCTGGCCCGCGCGCGAGCCCGCGAGCTTGGCCGCAATGTGGGCGGAGACCGTCGTGGGCGGGTAGAGCGGCTCCTCACCGGCGGGCACGCACGTCTCGAGGGCCGCCACGACCGCGTCGGCGTTGCCATCGTGGAAGTACGCGGCCGAGCGGCGGCGCGTGATCGTCCCGTCGACGATCGGCGGCTTGACGCGGTGCAGCGTCGACTGCCCGCGCTCGTTGGTCCAGCGCGCGGTGAGGTCGCCGAGGTTGATGAGCAGGGCGTCGTCGTCGGGGCTCACGTCATTCCACGATCCGTCGGTGCCGAGCACCTGAAGGCCGCGGACCTGGTCCGCCCACAGCACCGTGACGATGCCGAAGTCGGTGTGCTCGCTCATGCCGATGAGGTCCCCGTCGAGGTCGACCGTGCCGGGCGGCAGGGCGTAGTTGTTCATGCGCAGCACGTCGATCGAGTGGTCGGTGAACGCGTCGAAGAAGTGCTCCGGCAGGCCGAGGGCCGCCGCGAAGATGTCGGTGAGCGTGCGGGAGACGCGCTGGGCCTCGTCGAAGTAGCGCTCCACCTTCGCGCGGAAGTCGGGCACGACGGGCCACACGTTCTCGGCGTAGTCCGCGTCTGCTTCGAGCCCGAGGCCCGGGTAGTCCGATGCGGCGGAGCCGACGTTGAACGCCTCGAAGAAGTCGTTCATCCGTGACGCCGACTCGACCCCCAGCGACAGCGAGAGCGACTCGGCCTTGGGCGGGCTGTAGCCGCGGTTGATGCCTTTCGGGGTCACCCACTCCTTCTTCGCGTCGAGCTCGAGCCCGAAGAACGAGTCCATCGCGGAGGCGAGCCCGTCCGTCACGTCCCGGGGGATGCCGTGCCCCGTCACCTGGATGAAGCCGACCTCGCGGCAGGCCGCGTCGAGCGCGTCGACGACCTGCGCGCGCTCCTCGTCGGTGCCGTCGCCCACCCAGGGCGCGATGTTCACAGCGGGAACGCGGAATGCCATGACCCCACGCTACGGATCCGGCGTTTCACGCAGATTAAGGGCGTGTTAGAACAGCTGGTCGATCATCGTCGGCAGCACGAACAGCCCGACCACGGCGAGCGGCGCCCGAAGACGAGGGCGAGGATCGCGGCGACCTTGCGCGGCCCTTCCGCAGCAGGGCGATGATCGCGAGCACGATGCCGATGAGGGCGACCGGTCCCGCCACTCCGAGGCCCAGGGCGGCGATGACGAGACCGCCGAGCACGCCCCATCCGGCCGTGTCCTGCGTCTGCTGCGGGCCGAGCACGGTCGCGACGAACCCGACGATGCCGAGGATGACCGGCAGCGCGATCGCGGCCAGCACGAGCACGAGCGCGGAGATGCCGAGGCCGTTGCGCTTCGGTGCGGGGGCGGGGGCATAGGTCACGCTCGCAGTATAGGGAGGAGCACCCGCCGCGTCACCACCCCGCCGTTCCGGGCTCGCCCTTGAAGGGGCCGGTGACGCGCGAGGTGATCCAGCCGCCGTAGAAGCCGCCCGCCTGGGGGAGCACCTCCTCGCCCTCCACGGTCACGGAGTCCATGCGTCCGGGGTAGACCGCGACGAGGTCGGCGAGCTGCTCGTAGCCGGGGGAGGGCTCGGGGTAGAACCAGGCGGCCCGGTCGTTCCCTGCCACCGAGAGGTAGTGCGCGACGCCCTTGAACTCGCAGAAGCTCGTGCCCTCGGCGGGCGAAAGGCTGCCGTCAGCGAAAGCTGCGCGCGGCAGGTAGTAGACAGGCGGGTGGCTCGTCTCGAGCACGCGCATCGAGTCGGTGGTGTCCACGATGACGGAACCGCCCGCCGAGATGACGATGTGCTCGGTCGACGGCTCTACGCGGGGCGGGCGGGGGTAGTCCCAGACGGATTCCGTGACGGCCATCTCCCGAGCATAAGCACGGAGGCCGACAGCAGCACGCTGCCGATGATCGCGAGGGGGAGGTCCATGAAGAACTCCATGACCAGGAACGACGGGATGAACGACAGCACCGCCGCGGTCGCGACGACCGTGGTCGGGGGCGTCGGCGTGATCTCGCGAGGAGCCTCCCACCGGCCCACGAGGAACGACAGGCCGAAGACGCCCGCGAGCACGACTACGTAGAGGATCGGCCGCGAGAGCCACCAGCCGGGTGTCGCCGGCTCGGGCGCCGCCCCGGGATGAGCAGCGACAGGCCCGTGATGACGAGGATGACCGGCAGATGCCAGAGGTAGATCGTCATGAGTCGGGAGCCGACCACGAACACGACGGCCCGGGCGGCGTGCGTGTTCATGAGCGCGGAGAGCGCGGGCCGCAGCAGCCGCAGCACGCACGCCTGCGCGACCGCGAGCGCGACGAGCGGCAGGGTCGGCGGGTTGAGGTTGGTGAGCATGTCGAACGAGTACGGGCCGAGGAACGTCATCGGCACGAGCGTCGCCCACGCCACCACGGCGATGAGCGCGAGCTGCCACCACGAGCGTGCCGCGAACCACCCGTCCGCGTACCAGAAGCCGAGCTGCTGCACGAGCAGCCACACGAAGAACAGGTTCGCGAGCCCGATCTGCTCGATGCCCGTCGAGTACCGCACGGCGTCCACGAGCACGGCGCCGGCGAGCAGCACGAGCAGGGTCATCCTCGGGGCGCGAGTGTGGAACCCGACCATGAGGGGGACGAGCGCCTGGCACAGCGTGTACGCCGCGAGGAACCACAGCGGCGACGCCGCGCCCGTGACGGCGACGTCGAGCAGCGCGGGGTCGACGCCGAGGAGGTTCGCACCGCCGATGACGACGACGTAGAACACGAAGAGGGGCAGCGCGGGCTGGGCGAGGCGCAGCACGCGGTTGCGCACGTAGTCGGCGGAGGTGCCTCCGCGGCGAACGAGGCTGCGCCACGCGGTGATCGCGGCGAATCCGCCCACCACGAAGAACAGCGGCATGATCTGGCCGGCCCACGTGACCGCGGCGAACCACGGCTGCGCCTCGAGCGGGCGCGACGTGACGATCGCGCCCGTGGTGTCGAGGCCGACGCCGACCATGAGCAGGTGGATGACGACCACGAGCAGCACGCAGAACACGCGGGCGATGTCGAGGGTGAGGTCCCGCTTCGAGAGGTCGATCGATGAGGCCTTCTCGGCAACGGTGCTCATGGTCACACTCTAGGGAGCGGTCAGTCCCAGATGTCGTGGCGCGCCGCGGTATGTCACGGTCTCGCCGTACTCGGTGCGCCCGCCGAACCGGGGCCGCGTGAACGGCTGGATCACGATGAGCGAGGCGCCGTCCTTGTGGTCGAGCCGCACCTCGATGGCGTGGGTGCGCTCCTTGGCGAGCCTGGTCGTGAGGGTGAGCGCCGTCGCGCGGATGCGGTCGGCGAGCCCCTGGAGCTGCTGCGTCGCGGTCGCGGCGAGTTCCTCCGACTCCGGGTGGCGGCCCAGCTGCGACCGGTCGATGTCGGCGGCGAGCAACCCTCCGCGAGCGTCCGCCACGAGCACGAACGGGTCGAACGCCGCCGCGTGCTCGAGCTCCTGCTGTGCGATCCGCAGGGCCTGGGAGAGCAACGCGTCGAGGTCCGCCCGCGCGGCATCGCTCAGTGCTTCGCCGGGGGTCATGAGTCCACCGTAGCGACACCTCCACCGGGCGGGCTATGAATGACACATGACGAAAGCGACTCTCCGGGGCGGGCAGGTCGGTGCGGCCGTGCTCGCGGGCATCTTCGGACACCTGCTGTTCGCGGCCGGGTGGATCATCCTCGCGCTCTCCCTGCTCGGCGGCACGATCCTCGCGATCCTCGGCGGAACGGTCAAGGATGCGGGCGATGCCGTGCAGGTCTTCGGGGCGGCGAACGGCATCGTGCTCGGCCTCGTGATCGCCGCGGCGGTGCTCATCATCGTGGGCTTCGTGGTGAGCGGGCTCATCCTGCGAGGCGGCAAGGTGCGCGCTCCGTGGCGTGTCACGATCACCGCGGTCATCATCGCCGCGATCGTCGACATCCCGGTGATCGCCGCCTACCTCGCGATCACGCGCGCGACCGACGGGTCGTTCATCCTCATCTCGCTCGTCGGCACGCTCGTGATCGGCGTGCTCGTGTGGCTATGGATGACGTGGGCGCACCGCGGCCCCGCCGAGCCGGAGGTCATCGCCGTGCCGGCGCCCGCGAAGCCCGCTGACCCCTCGATCGACGTCAAGCGCGACTAAGGCGTTGCCCATTTCGTCGTCGTGAGAGTTGGGTGACGAGAGCTCTAACGTCCTGATCCGCCTCGACAAGATCGGTGAGGGCGGAGTCACTCGTGCCTTCGGCCATGCTGAACGCGGTGAGCATTCGTAGACCCTCCGCATTCAGCGTCCAACGGGCGCTTGTGGCCTTCCCGCTAGGTGTTGCAAGCTCGAGCCGGACTAAGAGGTCCCACGCGCTCAAATCGCTAGCCTCAGGTTTGCTCATAATCGCCTTGACCGCTCCGCCCTTACGGCGACGCATCGGGCGAATCAGCCGTCGGAGGCGTTCCACTCCCAGATCGATGTTAATTTCGGCAGCCGCTGGGGATGGAAGGAGCAGCCGTCCAGACTGAACAACTCGACTGACTCGTCGTGAACCGTGCGCCAGAGATTCTCGCAATAGCTGAGTGTCCCACCGTGACCATGAAGTCTACGTATCGACCAGCCTGTGAAGTCGAAGCGGTCCAAGTACAGCCCGCTGATTGACAGGTTGGAGATTGATCGGTTTCCGAGCACCTTCGCTAGCTCTGTAGATCGGGCATTCGGGCTCTCACCATGCGCGACATCTGCGACGCGCGCAAGCGCGGCAGCCAGCAAGTTCCGCCTAAGGAGCAAGACTCCGTCGGACTCGTTCTCCGAAGCCACCCAAGCCCCAGAGATGACCGCAGGCTGAAGGAGTCTTGCGAGGTATTCGACGACAAGTTCATTGAGATTGTGCTTCTTCAGTATGTGTACGACGGACTTGTACCCATATGACTGCCAAGCCTCCGCGATGGCTCTAGCGGTGAATAGTGCATCGAATTCGGCGAACTTGAACTCGATCCGCCCGGAGCGATTGCTCAGTAGCGCATGAGGGTTCTTGACGATGCGCGCGATCGCGTCAGATTCGTCGATGCCCAGGTTACGGAGTAGGTCGTCTTGAGTGAGGGGTCCGAGTTCCATCGACCACTCAGCGATTTGCGTGAGCACTTCGATCTGCTCATCAGCCGATACGCCGAGACGATCCTCATCGCGCTCGCAGAACAGCCTGAGAAGAGTCAGCAGGACCATTGTGCGGGATCTCGCGACGTCATCGTTTGGCCTGGTATCAAGTCCGACGTGATTTGCAAGGAGCAGGAATAGCGGGATCCCTGCTGACGGCCCGGCGAGGGCGTCGACCACACGCGTGGCACCTGCTTCGCTCGCGCCGCGCTTTGTTAGCAGTTGGTTGGCAGGGCCCCGCTCGAGCGGTTTCACAGAGGCGATCTCTGCCTGTTCGAACCTGCGCGCAATCGTTCCTCTTGAGCTTTCGTGGCCGTCACGCGATGTCAGCACAAAATGGCCGCCCTCACGGACGACGGTTCGCCACTCGGATATTCCCTCATCGACCGTTGCAGAATCCGCCGACACCTCGTCAAGCCCGTCGAGGAGCAGTATTAGCCGCTGCTGTATGACTAGTTCGCGAAGTACGGCCCCGGAAGAGATTCTCGGCAGAGGCGGGCGCCCTCGGTCTTGAGCCGGTTGCGACAGATTGTGGGCTACATAGTCGAGCGAGAGAGATTTGAAGTCTCGCAGTGGCACGCGGAGGGCAACCGGTGGAAGGTCGACCGGCCTGCGGGATTGAAGTGCGCTGTTGTACTGGCTTGCGTACCGCCACTCGTGCCACCGGAGCAGCTCCGTCTTTCCCATGCCCGCGTCCGCAAGTACCGCCATGCACGTGCCAGGAGCGGGCAAGCCAGACTCCAGAGCGCGGTGGTCCGGCACCGATAGGGACCCGAGCTCGACATGGGCTATGACATGACGATCGTTCATACCCCGCGCGTTTACTTCGAAGAGCAGTTCGGCATCGGAGCTGTCGGCGTCTGCCAGGGCGGCTTCGACGGCCGTCGAAGCCCCCCAGAATTCGTCAACGAATCTCGAGTAGGTAGAGACAGCTCCTCCATTGCCCAGCGCGTCGAGCGCTCCCTCGAGGCGCTGGATCTGATCGGCAGGCGTAAGGTCGTCCACGATGATTCTGGAAGGATTCGCGGCGTAGATATCGCTGTCGCTCAGGGAGCGCGCGGCCCCGGCCATCCAAGTTCGCGCCACGGGTTCGAACGCCGGTTCGGTCGCGTTGATTGTGAATCGCTGAGATTGGACGGTCCACCCACTGGCTCGCAACAGGCGACTTAGCTTGTCGCCGAGCACGGAGATCTCAGCCAACGAACACCAACTCTCTTAGCGCTTCGGGCAAGCGGTCTTGGGACGCCTCCAGGTGTAGCCAGTCGATGGTCTCCGGGTGCCGCACCAGATCTAGAGCTACTTGGGCAGCGACGTCGGCATCGCGGATCGAGTGCAACCACCCAAGGCCGGCGTTGTGAACTCGCCCATGTCGTAAGCCGCCGCGAGACGGGCGAGGGTCACGATCGCCATCGAACGCATCGATGTGTCCTTCAGCTCCACAAGACAGTGATCCAGTAGTGAGACACCGCGAAGCGCGACCGTGATGGAGGCGGAGTCAACCAACGATTGTGAGTAAGACCGCATCACCGTTCGAAATTGTCCCGGAAACTCTTCTCCCAATCGCGTGACTAGTTCGTAGGGGAGGAGCGTGATCATGCTCTGCAGCAGGCTAGGCGTCGTGGAGTGGTGTTCGAGTAGGAGGATCAGGTCGAAGAGCACATGCGGGTCATCGGGGTGCGC
This sequence comes from Tetragnatha versicolor, assembly GCA_024610705.1. Classification (NCBI taxonomy): domain Eukaryota; kingdom Metazoa; phylum Arthropoda; class Arachnida; order Araneae; family Tetragnathidae; genus Tetragnatha; species Tetragnatha versicolor. Next base: position 14,370 of record JANDEH010000137.1, read on the forward strand.
AGCCGCGCGCTCGGCTGCCGAGCGTGTCTGATCGATTGGCCGAAGCAGCGAATTGGGGGCAGAGGCAGTTAGGTCTATGGCATTGAGTAACTGCCTCGTTGATTGGTATCGCTCGTCGGGCTCTTCGCGTGTTGCTTGCGCGACGCATCGCTGCAAGCCGGAGTAGGTGGCGCGGAAGTCCTCTCGTTTCGAAAGGACGTACTCAATGATTCGGCCTAAGGAGAAGATGTCGGCGGTCACCCCAACTTCCCGAAACCCAGTCCACTGCTCGGGAGCGCTGTACCACTCCGTGATGAACCCCTGTCCGGTGGAGGTTTGGAAGGTGCCATTGTCGCGAGTAAACCGGCGGCTCAAGCCAAAGTCCGCAACGCGAGCTACCGTCACCCCGCTCTGTTTGAACATGAGCACGTTTGCCGGTTTGAGATCCCGGTGCAGGACATGTTTGTCGTGGGCGAACTCGACCCCGGCAACAGTCTCTCTTAGGGCGGTGAGGATCGAATCTGTCGAGACGCTCGCGTCCGAAACGTAGTGGCCAAGATTCCCATCGGCTAGCGGCATCGCGCACCAAGGTTCGGTCGACCCCAGATCAAAGTCGAGAATCGGGGTGATGTTGGGGTGATCTAGCCCACTTTGAAGGCGTACCTCGCGGACGAATCGTGCGCGCGAACGAGCATTCAACTTCTTAGGGGACTTGATCGCGACCCGCTCCCCTCCCGGCGCGGTCGCGCTCCACACCGCCCCGAAACCGCCGGCGTCCAGAGGCTCGACGTCAAGGAATTGATCGGGCAGCAATTCACATCCTCCGCGGGAGCCGACGGGCGTCGGCGCCTTCGGGTGTCGAGAGGATATCAGTTTTGGGCCTGACCTTCACTGCTTCAGCTCGAACAGTTCGGGGCGGCCTAGAGAGGCGTCACCAGCCCTCGCAGGGCCGCGGTGATCGCGGCGCGCTCCTCGGCGTCGGTCAGCGTCGACTCGCCGTCGCCGGACTGGTGCCCGTAGTCGCCGAAGCCCGCGTGGTTGAGGCCCTCGATCTCGACGAACTGCGCGCTCGCCGGCAGGAGGTGCTTCGCCGCCTCGATCTTGGCGGGGGTGCTCAGGCCGTCCTCGCTGCCGGAGATGCTCAGCACCGTCAGGTCCGAGCCCGACAGGTCGTTCGCGCAGTAGCTGCCGAACAGCACGAGTCCCTCGACCCCCGGGGTGTCGGCGAGCTGGCACGCACGGACGCCGCCCAGCGAGTGCCCGCCCACGAGCCATCCTGCGACCTCGGGCGCGTCGGCCTCGAAGAGGCTCAGCGGTCGCGTGTCGAAGAACGCGAGGTTGAGGGTCGGCTTCGTGATGACAACCGTCGCGCCCGTCTGCTCGACGACGCCCGAGAGCTTGTAGAGGTACGCGTAAGGGTCGACCTTGGCGCCCGGGATGAAGACGAGGCCCGTGCCCGAGGCATCGCCCGTGGGGGAGATGACGATCGAGTGGTCAGTGGACGTGATGCGCACGGCCGGGTCGTCCCACGCCTCGAGGGCCGCGGCGCGGTCGCCGCGCATGACCATGCTCGAATAAAACAGGATGCCGACGACCGCCAGCACCGCGACGACGAGGACGATGGCGACGACGCGGCCGAGGATCTTCACATCAGCTAGTCTGCACCGCCGCCAGGCGCTCGGCCATCGCGTCCATGAAGCTCGCGGTGCCCTGCTGCGCCTGCGCGTACTGCTCGGCGCTCATGTGCCCGCCGCGCTGCTGCAGGAGCATGTGCGTGCCGCCGCCCTGCTCGGTGAGCGTGACGGTGAAGGTGTCGCGCGCGGGGTTGGACGCGTCGTCGGTGAAGGCGATGACGAGCCTGCCGGGCTCATCGACCTCCCAGAACTCGCCGACCCAGTTGATGCTCCAGCCCTCGCCCGCCATCTGCGCCTGCCACACGCCGCCAGGGCGCACGTCGAAGGTGATGTGCTCGAGCGGGACGTCGACTGCCGTGCCGCCCCACCAGTAGGAGAAGTGCTCGGGCTCGGTCCACATCTTCCAGACGAGCTCGCGCGGAGCGGCGAACGTGCGCTCGATGTCGTAGCCCTCGTCGGTCGCGGTGGTCATGCTCATGGGGTGCTTCCTTTCCCTTGTAGTTCTGCCAGGTGCTGGGCCATCGCGTCGAAACCGCTCTCCCAGAACTCCCTGTAGTCGCCGATCCAGCCGGATGCCTCGGCCAGCGGCGCCGGTGCGAGCCGGGCGGGGCGCCACTGGGCGCTCCTGCTGCGCGTGATGAGCCCCGCGCGCTCGAGCACCCCGAGATGCTTGGAGACCGCCGGCAGGCTCATCTCGAACGGCTCCGCGAGCTCGTTGACGGTGGCCTCGCCCTTCGCGAGCCGCGCGAGGATCGCACGGCGCGTCGGGTCGGCGAGGGCGGCGAACGTGACGCTCAGAGTGTCGGCCGCCATGTTTCACCTCCCGGTTAATTAACTGATGAGTTGAATATAGCACGCGCCGGTAGGGTCGGCGCAATGGGACAGAACATCCGGACCCTCGTCATCCTCGGCGCGGGCGGCGACCTCACGTCGCGACTGCTGCTTCCGGGCCTCGCCTCGCTCCTCGAGTCGTCGCGCGGGGAGCCGCTGCATCTCATCGGCGTCGACCGCAGCGAGCTGAGCGACGCCGACTGGCACGCCAAGGTCACGGGCGCGTTCTCGGGGGAGCCCTCCGACCTGGCGAAGAAGGTCGCGGCCGACTCGCGGTACGTGAAGGCGGACGTGACCGATCCCGCCGACCTGCAGCGCGTGCTCGCCGCCGCGACGGGACGGGTCGCGCTCTACTTCGCGCTGCCGCCTGCCGTCACCATCCTCGCGTGCAAGGCCCTCGCGACCCTCGAGCTGCCCGCGGGCATCATGTTCGCGCTCGAGAAGCCGTTCGGCACCGACCTCGCGAGCGCCAAGGAGCTCAACCGCCTGCTCGAGACGATCCTGCCGGAGGAGCAGCTGTTCCGCGTCGACCACTTCCTCGGCAAGTCGACCGTGCTCAACCTGCTCGGCCTGCGCTTCGCGAACCGCATCTTCGAGCCGCTGTTCTCCGCGCCCAACGTCGAGAAGGTCGAGATCGTCTTCGACGAGAGCCTCGCCCTCGAGAACCGTGCCGGGTACTACGACAAGGCCGGCGCGATGATCGACATGATCCAGAGCCACCTGCTGCTCGTGCTCGCCCTCGCCACCATGGAGCCGCCCGCGAGCCTCGACGCCAACGACCTCCGTGGCAACATGGCGCAGGTGCTGCGGGCCACGCGCGTGAAGCGCAAGAACGGCACGTCGAGCCGCCGCGCCCGGTACGCCGCCGGCGAGATCGGCGGGCGGAGGCTTCCCGCCTACGTCAAGGAGGAGGGCGTCGACCCCGCCCGCGGCACCGAGACCCTCGCCGAGGTCACGCTCGAGATCGACAACTGGCGGTGGGCGGGGGTGCCGTTCATCCTGCGCTCGGGCAAGGCCCTCGGCGACACGCGCCAGGACATCCTCGTGACCTTCACCGAGGTGCCGCACCTGCCGACCGGGCTCACGGGCGTGCCCGGGCCGTCGTGCCTGCGCATCTCGCTCAAGCCCGCGACGCTCGAGCTCGACCTCATCGTCAACGGGCAGGGTGACCCGTTCACCCTCGAGCGCACAGTGCTGCACAGCGACCTCGGCACGGGGGAGCTGAGCGCGTACGGCGAGGTGCTCGCGGGCATCCTCGACTGCGACCCGACGCTGTCGGTGCGCGGCGACGTGGCCGAGGAGTGCTGGCGCATCGTCGAGCCCGTCGTGGCGGCCTGGCGCAAGGACGCCGTACCCCTCGAGGAGTACCCGGCGGGCTCGAGCGGCTTCCCGCGCGCAGGCTAAGCGAAGAACGCCACGAGCTCCGGGGCGATCGCCTCGTCCTTGACCTGGTGGGTCTGGCCCGCGAGGGTCTTGTGCACCGAGCCCGGGATCGCCGCGGCGACCCCGTTCACGGCCGCGACCATGTCGGGCTTCGCCTTGCTGCCACCCATGACGAGCGCGGGGATGCGGATCGTCGCGAGCGTCGCGGTCGGCACCTCGAAGCCGCCCATGACGCGCGCGTCGTTCGGCAGGGTGTGCGCGACGGCCTTCAGCTGGCGGAACACCTTCGGCATGAGCCGCATCATGAGCGGCAGGAAGGCCGGCCCGCCGACCATCTTCACCATGAAGAAGCTCAGCGCTCCCGCGCGGTCGTCCTTGGCGATGAGGGCGTCGAGGGTCGTCTCGTAGTCGGGCACGTTGGGCTTCTGGCCGACATAGGGGGCCTCGTAGGATGCCACCTTCCGCATGGCCACACCGGACGCCGCCGCCTGCAGCGCGAGCGCGCCGCCCGACGAGTAGCCCAGCACGTACGGGGTCTCGCCGGTGGCGGCGATGACGGCGGCGAGGTCCTCGTACTCGCGCTCCGGGGCGTACGGCTGCGTGTCGCCGCTCTCGCCGCGGCCGCGCCGGTCGTAGAAGTAGACCGTGAAGTCCTTCGAGAGGAACTCGGCGGCGCTGCGGCACGGCCCGAAGTCGCGGTAGCACATGGCCCCGTCGACGAGGACCAGGGCGGGGCCGGATCCGACCTTCTCGTAGGCGATGCGCGTGCCGTCGGCCGAGGTGACGAACTCTGTCATGGTCATGCTCCTTGGAATAGGGTGTCGAGCTTGGTGAAGGACTGCTCCCAGCCCTCGATGGTGAGGTCGCGGTTCTCCGGCGTGAACGGGCCCTGGTGCAGCGTCATCCTCGTCGTGTCGCCGTGGTCGTGGAATCGGACGCGCAGGATGACGTCCTCGATCTCGCCCTGGCTCGCGCTCGCGATGTGCACCTCGAGGTACTCGGGCGCCTCGATCGCGAGGAAGGTCGCGGAGAGCGGGTAGACCTCGCCCGACGCGTCGTCGGTCATGCCGAGGTACCAGGTGCCGCCCACCTCGAGCGTCACGTCGATGCGCTCGCGGGGGGTATGCACGCCCGTCGGGCCGAACCACTCGGCGAGACGGTCGGGCTCGGTCCAGAACTTCCAGACCACGTCGCGCGGCGCTGCGAAGCTGCGGGTGATGTAGACGTCACGATCCGTGACCGCGGGCAGGTCAGGCATCCTTCTCCTCCTCCGTGTAGGCGGCCAGCGCCGCATCGAGCTTGTCGAACTGGGCGCCCCAGAAGCGCTTGTACTTCTCCATGTACTCGGTCGCCTCCTTGAGGGGCTGGGCTTCGAGGTGGCTGAACCGGCTCGTGCCGGCCCGGTGCCGGGAGATGAGCCCGGCGTTCTCGAGCACCTTGAGGTGCTTGGAGATGGCGGGCTGGCTCATCTCGAAAGGCTCGGCGAGCACGGAGACGCACGTGTCGCCCTCGCTCAGCCGGGCGAGCAGGGCGCGCCGGGTCGGGTCCGCGAGGGCCGCGAACACCGCATCGAGCTGCTGCGAGTCCATCCATAACCAATCAGTTGTGTAAGCGTTCGGTTATACAGTAGCGACCCGTCGCCCGATGTCAAGCGGGCAAGCGCGCCGGGGGAGTGCTACGAATGGGAGGTATGGGAGCGAGCGCGACTGCGACGGCCATGGCGGCGGCGACGCCCAAGCAGGCCTATGAGATCTCGGGTCCGATCGACCCGACCAAGTTCTACCCGAAGTCCGGGCTGCTCCCGGCGGTGGTCGAGGTGCGCGACCAGACCGGCCCGTGGGACACGGTGGGGCAGAGCAGGATGCTCCTGCTCTCCGACGGCGGGCACGTCATCGAGACCATCACCGACGCGACCTCGCCGACCTACTTCGCGTACGAGCTCAGCGACTTCCAGAAGCTGTTCGGACTGCTCGTGCGGGGCGCCCGCGCCGAGTGGACCTTCGAACGCACGGCCGACGGCACGAGCATCCGCTGGACCTACACGTTCTTCGGCAAGCCGGGCCGCCACTGGATCGTCGCCCTCATCGTGCGGCTGCTCTGGGGCCCGTACATGCTCACGGTGCTGCCGCCCATCGCGGCGGAGGTGTCGCGACGGGCGGCAGCGAGGGCAGAGGCCTAGGCTGCCTTCTTCATCGCCCGGATGCCGACGAGCAGTCCGATCGCGGCGAGCACGGCCGCGGCGACGAATCCCCACACGACCGACATCGACGCGAGGTCTCCCGCGAGCAGCGCCCGCTCGCCCGCCACGACGTAGCTGATCGGGTTGAAGGCGGCGGCGACCTGCATCCACTGCGGGCCGTTCTCGAGCGGCAGGAGCATGCCGGACAGGATCATGAGCGGGAAAAGCGTCGCCTGCTGCACGCCCCAGAACATCCAGTCGTTGTTGCGGCTCGCGAGCGCCAGCGAGTAGCTCAGCGCGCCGAAGCCGAGGCCGAACAGCGCGAGCAGCACGAGACCCAGCAGCAGCCCGAGCGGGTTCACCGTGAAGCCGAACGGGATCGCCACGAGTGCGATGATGCACGCCTGCACCATGATCGGCACCATCTCCTTGAGCGCGCGGCCGACGAGCAGGCTCGACCGCGGGATCGGGGCGACGAGCGTGCGCTCGTGCGAGCCGGTCTGCATCTCGTAGAGCAGGTTCGAGCCGGTCGTGCCCGTGCCGAACAGGGCGATCATGACGAGGATGCCCGGCACGAACGACTGCAGCGTCTCCGCCGCGGGTGCCGGCGACGAGGCGACGAGCAGCGGCCCGAACAGCCCGAGGAACACGAGCGGCTGTAGCAGGCTGAAGATGAGCGAGAACGGGTCGCGGAGCATGGGCCGCAGCTCGCGCGTGAGGGACGGTCCAGGTGGCGGCGGTCATGGTCATGCGGAGGCTCCTTCGGATTCGCGCAGCGTGCGGCCCGTGAGGGCCAGGAACACGTCGTCGAGGGTGGGCTGGCGGAGGGTCGCGGACGTGACGCCGTCCACGGTGCGGATGAGGTTCGGCAGCACGAGGTCGCCCCGGTCGACGGTGGTCGTCAGGGTGGTGCCGGTGATCGAGCTTGCCGAGATCGTCGACGCCGCAGCACGCGCATCCTGCTCGCTCGCGAACCCCAGCGTGATCACGTCGCCCGCGAGGGTCGTCTTGAGGTTGGCCGCCGTGTCGTCGGCGATCATGCGGCCGTGGTCCATGACGAGCACGCGCTCGGCGAACTGGTCTGCCTCCTCGAGGAAGTGCGTCGTGACGAAGATCGTCGTGCCGCGCTCCCGGCGCAGGTCGATGATGTGCTGCCACAGGTTGGCCCGGCTCTGCGGGTCGAGGCCCGTGGAGGGCTCGTCGAGGAAGAGCAGCTCGGGGGAGTGGATGAGACCGAGCGCGATGTCGAGGCGCCGTTTCTGGCCGCCGCTCAGCGCGTGCACGGTGCGGGTGGCGAGGGGTGCCAGGTCGAGCGACTCGAGCAGCTCGTCCGCCCGCCGCCTCGCGTCGACGCGGCCCATGCCGTAGAACGCGCCCTGGCTGAGCAGCTCGTCGCGCACGCGCTGGTTGTGCCCGGCGCTCGTGCCCTGGCCGATGTAGCCGATGCGCGAGCGCACGCCCGCCGGGTCGGTGGCGATGTCGTGGCCGGCGACGCGCGCCGTGCCGCGGGTGGGCGGGATCAGCGTCGTGAGCATCCGCAGGCTCGTGGACTTGCCGGCGCCGTTGGGGCCGAGGAACGCGACGAGCTCGCCGCGCTGGACCTCGAGGTCGAGGTCGGTGACGGCCTCGACGACGGCCTTCTTGACGGTGAAGGTCTTCGTGAGCCCGTGGGCCGTGATGATCGGTTCGGTTGTCATGGATGCCACGGTACGGAGCGATGCGGACACAAATCGTCCGCGATGCGAGGGAGAATCGGATCATGTCCGATGCGACCTCCCGCGTGCTCGCCTGCTCAACCTGCTACAGACGCACCGGCACTGGCCGGGCCGCGAACTGGCCGCGCGGCTCGACGTGACCGACCGCACGCTCCGGCGCGACGTCGAACGCCTGCGCGACCTCGGCTACCGCGTGGAGTCCGTGCCGGGCGCGGGCGGCGGGTACCGGCTCGAGGCGGGCACGGCCCTCCCGCCCCTCCTGCTCACCGACGACGAGGCCGTGACGATGGCGATCGGCCTGCGGCTCGCCGCGACCCAGGGCCTGCAGGACGGCGAGCACACGACCCTCACGGCGCTCGCCAAGCTCGAGCAGGTGCTGCCCGCCGTGCTGCGCCGGCGCGTGAACGCGCTCGCCGCGACCGTGCAGTCGACGCGCCCCGAGGGCGCGGTGGTGTCACCCGAGGTGCTCGGGGTGCTTGCCCTCGCGTGCCGCGACCGGGAGCGCATCCGGTTCGACTACGTGGCGGGCGACGGGCGCGAGACCTCGCGCACGGTCGAGCCGCACTCCCTCGTGAGCGGCGGCCGCAACTGGTTCCTCGTCGCGTGGGACCGGGATCGCGGCGACTGGCGCACGTTCCGCGTCGATCGGCTGAGCAGGGTGTTCGGCACGCGGGTGACGGCGGAGGAGCGCATCCTGCCCGCCGACGCCGGCGAGTTCGTGCGCGTCGCGATGAACTCGATCCCGACGCGGCTGCAGGCCGCCGTCATCATGGACCTGCCCGTCGACGACATGCAGGAGCGGTTCGGCCCGTGGGGCAAGTACGCGACCGCCGAGACGCCGACGAGCACGCGCTGGCCGATCGGCGGCGACAGCCACCAGGAGATGATGTTCGCCCTCACCTGGATCCCCGAGGGCGTCGCCTACCGCATCGAGGGCAACGACGAGTTCGCGGAGTTCGTGCGGGAGCACGGCGCCCGCATGGGCGGGGCCTAGAGCTCGACGGTGCGGCTCTCGCCGACGTCCGGCGCCGAGCGCGTCACGAGGGCCTTGACGACCTCGAAGCCGCGCACGACGGCGGGCTTGTCGATGTGCCAGTACTCCGCGCTCGTCGCGTCGACGCGCAGCAGGGCGACGGTCGGATTCTGCCGGCCGCCCTCGAACCACGCCTCGGCCCACGGGTTCCAGAACTCGTCGATGCGGGCGGGGTCGCGGTCGACGGTCGCAGTGCCGCTCAGGGAGACCACGCTCGCGCCGTCGGCGTAGGCGACGTTCACGTGCGGGTCGCCCGCGAGGTCCTCGGTCTTCGGGCTCGGGTCCTGCGTGAAGAACCACACCGTTCCGTCGAACTCGCGGTCGAGCACCGCGAGCGGGCGGGAGACGAGGTCGCCGTCGTGGGTGCGGGTGGTGATCGTCGCGAAGCGCGTGGCCTTGATGATGTCGTTGATCGTCTTGAGCTCGTCGTCGTGGGTCATGCTTCCACGCTCGCACGGGCGCGACGCCTGCGGCAGGGGGTTGCGGTACGCGCGGACCCTGCTCTCGCCCTCCTGAAAACGCAGGAGATCCGGGAGCCGTGGGGCCCCGCAGCGGCGTGTCGGCGCCGATCGACGAGAAAGTCCTGCGTTTTCAGACGCTCGGAGCGGGTCCGGGCTCAGGGCTTGCGTCAGCGGTCCAGGACGGGCACGAGCCGCACGTCGTGCAGCGCGCCATCGCGCACCTCGAGCGTGAAGTACGTGCCCGTGGGCTGCCGGCGGCGGTCGGTCGGCGATCCCGGGTTGAGCAGGCGCAGGCCCGAGGGCGCGGTCGAGTCCCACGGGATGTGGCTGTGCCCGAACACGAGCACGTCCGTGTCGGGGAAGGCCGCGGCCATGCGCGCGTCGCGGCCGGCGGCCCCGCCGGTCTCGTGCACGACGGCGAACCGCAGGCCGCCCTCGGTGAAGCGCGCGATCTCGGGCAGCCGCGACCGCAGGTCGTCCCCGTCGTTGTTGCCCCACACGCCGACGACGGGTCCGAGCTCCACAAGGTCGTCGAGCACGGATGCCTCGACCCAGTCGCCCGCGTGGACGATGAGGTCCGCGGCCGGCTGCGGCCCGGCGCACGCTGTCGGGCAGGCGCTTCGCGCGCACCGGCAGGTGCGTGTCGGAGAGGAGCAGGAGGCGGGTCACGCCGTCTTCATGAGCTCGGCGGTGAAGGACTGCACGCGCGTCACGAGCCCGTCGATGCGCGTCTGCAGGAGCTCCTGCGGGTCCTGGAGGGGATGAGGCGGCGGCAGGATGCGGATGAGGTGCGAGCACGCCAGGTCGTCGCACACGTAGGTGCCGATCGTGTTGCCCTCGCGGCCGGCCTCGCCCGCGCGCGCGGCGGAGAAGAGCGTGATCTCGTCGGAGCGGCGCGTGATGCGGCACCACGAGCACATGGCCGCGATGCCGGGGTTGAGCGAGAACTCGGAGGCGCGCAGCACGAGCCCGATCGGCCGGTCGTCGACCCAGTGCACGAGGTACCCGCGCTGCGGCGACTGCTGGTCGCGCCAGCCCAGGTACTCGCGCTCCTCCCAGATCACCTCGTGGAGGCCGGGGAGCGGGACTCTGCCGGCCTCGCCCTTCGTCGCGTTGACGAAGCTCCCGCGGATGTCGTCAGGGGTGAGTTCCTGCATCATCCCACCCTACGGCGCTGTGAAACCGGCCTCGACCATGTCGATGACGCGCTGCGTCACGGCGTCCGCCTGCGCGCGCGGCAGGGCGCGCAGCGGCCCGTCGATCAGCAGGAGCGCGAAGCCGTGCACGGACGACCAGGCGAGGAACTCCGCCTGCGGCCGCCGCGCCGCGGGCATGATGCCGGAGGCCACGAACTCATCGAGGGCGACCGTGAGCAGGTCGAGCGGGGAGCGGCCGCTCGGACCCGACTTGCTCGCATCCGAGCTGCGCTCGAGGTTCGTGGGCACCGAGAACGCCGTGCGGAACAGGCCGGGCTCGTCGAGGGCGAAGGCCACGTAGCCCGTGCCGACGGCGCGCAGCTGGGCGCGGGCGACGAGCTCTGGGGTGTCGGCCGGGATGGTCTCGAACGTCGATGCGCGTCGCGAGGAGGGCGAGGGCGGCATCGCTCACGGCCTCGAGCAGGGCGTCCCGGTCGGCGAAGTGCCGGTAGGCGGCGTTGGGGGAGACGCCCACGCGCCGGGTCGCCTCGCGCAGCACGACGGCGTCCGGTCCGCCGGAGCGCGCGAGGTCGATGCCGGCCTCGAGCAGCGCATGGCGCAGGTCGCCATGGTGGTAGCTCTGGCGGGCGGTGGACTCGCTCATGCGGTCATCCTATGACAGTGTTTACAGTGTTCACATCACGGGAGGTAACAGCATGTTCCAGAGCACCCCGGCCTTCAGCGGCTTCTCCGTCGACGACATCGACGCGGCGCGGACCTTCTACCGGGACACCCTCGGCCTCACGGTCGAGGACAACCCCATGGGCTTCCTCGACATCCACCTGGCGACGGGCGCCACGATCCTCGTCTACTCCAAGCCCGACCACGTCCCGGCGACGTACACGATCCTGAACTTCCCGGTCGAGAGCGTCGACGCCGCCGTCGACGAGCTCAACGCGCGCGGCGTGGTCACGAAGATCTACGAAGGCGACGTCACCGACTCGCGCGGCATCGCGCGGCCCGAGAGGCCCGAGTGGGGCCCGGTCATCTGCTGGTTCACCGACCCCGCGGGCAACGTGCTGTCGGTGCTCGAGGCCTGACCCAGGGCGCGCGAGACGCGCTTGGCGAGGCGGTGCGTGGGCACCTCCACGAACCGGTGGAACGCCCAGCCCAGCAGGAGCGACCCGGGAATGGCTGCGGCCCACGATCAGAGGCCAGTCCTCGTCGCCGAGCGCGAAGGCGAGGGTGCCGATCACGGGCAGCTGCACGAGGTAGAGGCTGAACGAGATGCGCCCGAGCCACGCGGGCACGCGCGCGGGAGAGCACGCGCTCGGCCGTGGGTGACGAGATCGCCACGACGACAAGGCCGGCGGCGCCGGGGCCGGCGAGCCCCCACAGCAGGTCGGCGGTGAGCGCGCCCTCGAGGGGCCGGGCGAGCCAGCTCGCGATGAGCAGCGTCGCCGAGGCCGCGCCCAGCCCCGCACGGGCGAGAGGATGCCACGAGCCCACCCGTCGCGCGCAGCTCCGGCAGCCGCACGGCCATGAGCGTGCCGAGGAAGAACACGGGCAGGTACACGAGCGCGTCGACGTCCACGAGCCGCCCCGTGATGGTGCACACGACCGCGAGCGCGGCGGCGAACACCCACGCCCGCCGCAGGGCGCGCGCCGCGATCACGAAGAGCGGCAGCGTGAGCGAGAACACGAGCTCCCAGCGCAACGACCACAGCACGTTGTTGACGTCGTACGACGCCTTCCACAGGCTCGCCTCCTGCAGCAGCTGGGGCCACGAGATCGTCTCGGCGTTGCCGCGCAGCAGCCACGAGTCGGGCGTGATGGCGGCGGGATCGCGCGGCAGGAGCGCGATCGACACGGCCACGAGGGCGAGGGACGCCCACACGGGCAGGTAGAGCCGGAGCATCCTGCCGCCGTAGTAGCCGAGCCAGCCGAACCCGTCGCGCAGGGCGGGCAGCGCGACGACAAGGCCGCTGAGCACGAAGAACACGAGCACCGACTCGGTGCCGGCGGTGAGGAGTTTGAGGGGCGAGCGGGTGACCCACGCCCACTGGTCGGGCGTGAGGAACGGCCGCGCGACGAGGCTCAGGTGGTAGAGCACCACGATGAGGGCCGCCACGCCGCGCAGTTCCGTCGAGGGCTGCCAGGCGCGAGGTGGGCTTCGAAGTCACCGTTTCGACGCTAGGCGCGGAGTCTGGACGCTCCCTGTGCGGATGGTTGGATGGAAGCCGTGACCGCCCTCTCCGACCTCGCCGCCGACCTCGCCGCGGCGCGCTTCACGGTCGACGCGCTCGAGGAGCTGTGGGGCGAGGATGCCGCGGCAGCCCTCCACCGCGGCCAGCGGGTCCCAGCCCTGCGCGCGCTCGACTCGCTCCCTGAGGCTCTCGACGGGCCCGCTTCGAGAGCCTCAGCGACCGCCACCCTCGCCCGCGTCTTCGTGCTCGGCCTGCCCGTCGACCCCCGCGGCCCTCGGTGCCGCCCTCCCCGCCCTCGGCCTCGAGGGTGCGATCGCCCTCGGCCTCGTGGACGCGGAGGGCGCGCCCCTGCTCGACCTGCGCCCCTACTCGTTCGTCGACGGCTCGGGTGTCGTGTCGTGGTGGATCGCCTCCGACCTCGGGGAGCTCGCGCTCGGTCGCGCGATCCCCGAGGACCACGTGCTCGGCGTCGGCGGGGCCTCGGCGACGCTCAGCGGGCTCATGGTCTCCCGCCCGGTGGAGGTCGCCCTCGACCTCGGCACGGGGTGCGGCATCCAGGCGCTGCACGCGGCGCGGCACGCGCGCCGCGTCGTCGCGACCGACATCTCGGAGCGCGCGCTGCACCTTGCACGCTTCAACGCGGAGCTCAACGGCGTCACGAACATCGAGTTCCGGTCGGGAAGCCTCTTCGAGCCGGTCGCGGGGGAGCGTTTCGGGCACGTCGTCTCCAACCCGCCCTTCGTCATCACGCCGCGCGGGTCGGACGGCGTGCCCGCCTACGAGTACCGCGACGGCGGCATGGTGGGCGACGCCCTCGTCGCCTCCGTGATCAAGGACGTCGAGGCGCACCTCGAGCCCGGCGGCATCGCGCAGCTGCTCGGCAACTGGGAGGACGGCGCGCAGGACGGTCTCGCGCGCGTCGAGCAGTGGGTGCGCTTCACGGGCCTCGACGCGTGGGTCGTCGAGCGGGAGCGGCAGGACGTCGAGCAGTACGCGGAGACGTGGATCCGCGACGGCGGCACGCGACCCGGCCCCGAGTTCGACGTGCTCTACGGCGCCTGGCTCGACGACTTCGCGCAGCGCGGGGTCACGCACGTGGGCTTCGGCTACATCACGCTGCGCCGGCCGGTGTCGGGCGGTCCCACGCTGCGCCGCTTCGAGGTGCTCGACGGTCCGATCGCGGGCAGTCCGGACATGGGCGCGCTGCTCGAGGCGCACGACTGGCTGCAGGGGCGCGACCTGCTCGCCGAGTCGCTCTCCGTGGCTCCGGACGTGACCGAGCAGCGGCACTACTGGCCGGGGGACGAGCATCCTACGGTCATGGACCTGCGGCAGGGCTCGGGCTTCGCGCGCACGGTACCGCTCGGCACGGCGCTCGCCGCGGTTGTCGGCGCGTGCGACGGCACGCTGCCGCTCGGGGTGATCTGCTCCGCGGTGGCCGACCTGCTCGAGGTCGACGCGGCGGAGCTCACGGCCGAGGTGCTCCCCCAGGCGCGGGAACTGGTGCTCGTGGGGATCCTTACCGGGGATCGCGGCCGGTAACCGCGAGCAGCCGCTGCTGAAGCGGTGCATCGTCGGGGAGCGGCACGGGCGGTGCGTACAGGCCGCTCGCCGCGAGGGTGTCCTTCTGCGGCTCGAACACGGTCCACACGGCCTCGACGAGCTCGGGGTCGAGCTCCTCGTCGGCGCCGACGGCGCGCGCGAGGTCCCACGTGTGGATGGCGACGTCGCTCACCTGCTCGCGCAGGTACTCCGCCATCGTGACGGTGTCGTACGACAGGTGCACCATCGTCTCGGCCGACGTCTCCGACCACGCGGTCGTCGCTGCGAACGAGTACAGGCCCCACTCGCCGCGCAGGTCGTCGCGCAGCGGGTCGAGGTGCTTCTTCGCCTTCGCGACCGTGTGGCCCGCGAGCAGGTACGGCACCCACTGCTGCTCCTCGATCACGTGGGTGACGAGGTCGCGCACGGTCCAACCGTCGTCGGGCGTGGGAGCATCCCAATCGGTGACCGCGTCCAGGCGGCGCGCGAACTCCGCGTGCACGCGCTTCTGCAGTTCGAGCCAGTCGTGCTCCATGGTTGCCTCCCGCGATGTGATCCGAGAGTAGCAACAGGGCGAGGCTGCCTGAGGATTCCCGGACCCGCTGCCACACTTGCAGGATGACGTCACGTACGCCCCACGGCAAGGTCATCGGTCTCGCGATCGCCGGAGCCGTCGGCGGCTTCCTGTTCGGCTTCGACTCCTCGGTGGTCAACGGCGCCGTGGACGCGATCACGTCGGACTTCGAGCTCGGCGCGGGCCTGACCGGCCTCGCCGTCGCGATCGCCCTGCTCGGCTGCGCCGTGGGCGCCTACCTCGCGGGCCGCCTCGCCGACCGCCTCGGCCGCATCCCCGTCATGCTCATCGGCTCCGCATTGTTCGTGATCAGCTCGATCGGCGCAGGCCTCGCGGTGGGCGTCGCCGACCTCGTGGTGTGGCGCATCCTCGGCGGCCTGGGCATCGGCATCGCGTCGGTCATCGCGCCCGCCTACATCGCGGAGATCTCGCCCGCCGCCCTGCGCGGCCGCCTCGGCTCGCTGCAGCAGCTCGCGATCACGATCGGTATCTTCGCCGCACTGCTCTCCGACGCCCTGTTCGCGAACGCGGCCGGCGGCGCGGCCGAGACCTTCTGGCTCGGGCTCGCCGCGTGGCGCTGGATGTTCATCGCCGCCGCGGTGCCGGGCCTCATCTACGGGCTCATCGCCCTGCGGCTGCCCGAGTCGCCGCGCTACCTCGTGCTCAGGGGCGACGAGGCGAGGGCGCGCACGGTCTTCGAGAAGTACTGGCCCGGTCAGGATGCCGACGCCGCCCTGGGCGAGATGAGGCGGTCGATCGACGCCGAGCACGCGGCGCAGAGCCACGGCACGCTGCGGGGGTCGCGGTTCGGCCTCAAGCCGATCGTGTGGATCGGCATCATCCTCTCGGTCTTCCAGCAGTTCGTCGGGATCAACGTGATCTTCTACTACTCGACGACCCTGTGGAACGCCGTCGGGTTCACGGAGGAGAACTCGCTCGCGATCTCCGTCGTCACGGGCATCGTGAACATCCTCGTGACCCTCATCGCGATCGCGCTCGTCGACCGCATCGGCCGCAGACCCATCCTGATGACCGGCTCGATCGGCATGGCGCTCTCGCTCGGCACGATGGCGCTCGCGTTCAGCCAGGCCGTCGCCGGCGCGAAGGGGCCGGAGCTCGAGGGCGCGTGGGGTCCGATCGCGCTCGTCGCGGCGAACCTCTTCGTCGTGTGCTTCGGCGCCTCGTGGGGTCCGCTCGTGTGGGTGCTGCTCGGGGAGATCTTCCCGAACTCCATCCGCGCCAAGGCGCTCGGCGTCGCGGCGGCCGCGCAGTGGATCGCGAACTTCGTGATCACCGTGACCTTCCCGCCGCTCGCCGCCGCATCCCTGCCCGTGACCTACGGCGCGTACGCGCTCTTCGCGGCCCTCTCGTTCTTCTTCGTGCTCAGGGTCGTCCCCGAGACCAAGGGCACCTCCCTCGAGGATGCCGACGCGCTCCTGCAGCGGAAGGCCCGGGCATGACGGAGGAGCGCACCGCCTCCCGCCGCGACTTCCTGAGGACCGGCGCCGTCGGCCTCGGCGGGATCGCCGTGGGTGCCGCCACCGCGACCGCCGTCGGCGCGGCCGTGAACCAGCCGCATGCCGTCGGCGGCTTCGACCCGCTCACACCGCGCAGCGAGCCCGGCTTCGACCACGTCGTCGTGATGATGTACGAGAACCGCTCGTTCGACAACATCCTCGGGTACCTCTACTCGAAGGACGACAAGGCGGACTTCGACGGCCTCGACCAGGGCAGCTACTCGAACGTCGGCCCGGCGGGCGAGGTCATCGACGCGCACGTCTACCTCGGCGAGACCGACGCGGTCATGAGGCACCCCTCGCCCGACCCGGGCGAGACCTATCCGCACGTCAACACGCAGATCTTCGGCATCGTCGACCCTGAGACGAACGCCGAGCTCTACGCCAACGAGCTGCGTGAGCCCTACAACGCGCCGGTGCGCGACTCGAAGGCCGATATGTCGGGCTTCGTGAAGGACTACGTCGTCAACTGGCGCGAGCTCAAGAAGGGCGCGGAGCCGACCTACGACGACTACCGCGTCGCCATGGGCGCGTTCTCGCCCGAGATGCTCCCGGTGTTCTCGGCCCTCGCGCGCGGCTTCGCGGTCTACGACGCGTGGCACGCGGGAGTGCCGTCGCAGACGTTCTGCAAACCGCTCGTTCTTCCACGCCTCCACCTCCCACGGCTTCGTCACGAACAAGGACGGCGGCGGCTACGACAAGTGGATCGACGCACCCGCGGCCCCCCACGGTGTTCAACCGGCTGCAGGATGCGGGGCGCACGTGGCGCGTCTACTACGACGCCGCGCAGATGGTGTCGTTCACGGGGCATCCTGCACGCCGCGGTGCTCGAGCCGTTCTGGAAGACGAACTTCCGCAGCATGGAGCAGTTCCACGACGACGTGGAGAAGGGCAACCTGCCCGACTACGCGTTCATCGAGCCGCGCATGGTGTTCAACCACAACGACATGCACCCGCCCTTCGGCACCCTGCGCGAGGGGGAGTACGAGGGCCAGAAGGTCTACAACTCGGCGCTCAGCGACGTGCGCGCGGGGGAGGCGCTGCTGCACTCGGTCTACACGTCGTTGCGCGCGGCCAAGTCGCCCACCGGCTCGAACGCGCTCAACACGGCGTTCCTCGTGACGTTCGACGAGCACGGCGGAACCTACGACCACGTCGCGCCGCCGTCCGCGGTGCCGCCGCTCACGGGCGCGCCGGCGGGGGAGATGGGCTTCACGTTCGACCGGCTCGGCTGCCGCGTGCCGTCCATGCTCATCTCGGCATACACGGCGGCGGGCACGGTCATCCACGACGAGATGCACCACGGCTCGCTCATCGCCACGCTCAACCGCCTGCACGGCCTCGAGCCGCTCACGCGCCGCGACGCGACCGCGAACAACGTCTTGAACGCGGTCAACCTCACGACGCCGCGGCAGCCCTACGACTGGCCGTCCACGCACCCGCAGTACACCCCGCCGAACCCGGAGGCCGTGCCCGCGCCGCACGAGGAGCACAAGGCCCCGCCCGCTCAAGCCCGCCCGCGGAGGGGCTGCTCGGCCTGCTGCTCGCCAAGTACGAGCCGAACCGTCCCGTGCCGAAGACGTTCGGCGACGCCTACGACGTGCTCGTGCAGCACGGTCAGGGGCTGTTCGGCATCCGCGACTAGTCGCACAGGAAGCGCCCAACTTCCTCACACCCTCCACGGAGCGGGCGCAGGGATACTTGCCGGATGCGCGCGCGACGGTACATCCTCACCGGGATCGCCGCCGTCTACTTCGGCGCCCTCGTGGGGCTCACGTTCGTGCCCGGCTCCGGCGGCGGGCGCACGCTCTGGCTCTGGCCGTTCGTGGCGTTCGTGCCCGTCGGCATCCTGCTCGTCCTGCTGCTCGGCCGCCGTCGCTGGTGGGCCGCGATCGCGTTCGCGGTGCTCGGCTCGGCGTGGACCGTGGCGGCCCGCCTGGTGTGGATGCCCGTCGGCTACGCCCACGCCGCCGACGTCGCGTGGGGCGCCCTCGGCGCTGCGGCGGGAGTCACCGTGACGCTGCCTCCTGACCTCGCCGCGGCTGCGTTCCATGCGTCTACATGAATCTCACAGGATCGTGGCTCAGGCTGGTCGCAGGGAGATTCCCCAGGACTGAGCAAGCGCCGGTGTGACCAAGACCGCCGGGACGACGCTTCCTCCGTGAGTCCGTGCAGCACCACCCGGTGCCAGACCCAACCCGATGTGCCGTGTTGCACGTGCCCGCTGTGCCTTAGCGCGGGGCGCCCAGACGAAAGCCCAGCAAGTTGCTCACTACCCCACGTTTGTCGTTCCCGCACGCCCGAACCCTCTCCGAGCCCCGGCTCGTGGGGTTCCTCAACGCCAACCGACGCTTCCTCGTCGTCGGCGCCATCGCCGCGAGCGGACTGCTCACGAGCGTGCCGACGCTCCCCGCCGAGGCGGACTCGTTCCTCGGCCTGACGGCCGCCGATGCCGAGGTGCCCGGCCAGACCTTCGCCGCCGCGGCGACCGTGCTCGAGGCTCCCGTGCAGCGGGACGCCTTCGGCATCAGCACCTACTCGGTCGTGCAGTGGCCCGTACCGGCCGACACCCCGATCAGCAGCGGCTTCGGCTTCCGCGAGTGCGACGGCTGCGCCACCGACCACAAGGGCACCGACTTCAACCCCGGCAGCGGCTTCCCGATCCAGGCGATCGCCGACGGCATCGTCACCTCCGCGGGCTGGGACAGCACGGGCTACGGCTACATGGTCACCGTGCAGCATGTCATCGACGGCCAGACAGTCACGAGCCTCTACGCGCACATGCTCGAGGGCTCGATCCTCGTCTCGGCCGGCCAGACGATCCCGCGCGGCACGATCCTGGGCCTCGTCGGCAGCACGGGCGAGTCCACCGGCGCGCACCTGCACCTGGGCATCCTGCTCGACGACACGTTCGTCGACCCGCTGCCGTGGATGCAGGCCCACGTGAACATCTGATTCCCAGTTCCGATCCCTACTGTGTGGCCATGGGACTCTTCGACCGCCTCTTCGGATCCGACCAGCAGGATGCCCCCGCCCCTGCCGCCCGCCCGCGCTCGACCGACGAGATCGCGGTCGAGCGCTACCGCTACCTCCTGCGCACCGCCCCGCCCGAGACCCTCGAGCAGGTGCACGCGGAGGCGTTCGCCAAGCTCACCGAGGACCAGCGCACGCTCGTCTTCGAGGAGCTCAAGCAGTCCGGCGAGCAGCCGCGCGGCACCGACGCCTCGTCCCTCGCGCAGGCCGCGACGCGCAGCGAGCTGCGCCAGCCCGGCTCGCTCGAGCGCAGCTTCCAGGGACCCAGCTTCGGCGCGATGGTCGGCAGCTCGCTGCTCGGCACGGTCGCCGGCTATGTGATCGGCTCCGCCCTCGTCTCGGCGTTCCTACCGACCGACCTCGGCGCGGCCGACGCCTCGGCCGACAGCTCGTCGGACGCGTCGGGCGACGCGTCAGCCGACGCCTCCGCCGATGCGGGCGGCGACTTCGGCGGCGACTCGTTCGGCGACTTCGGTGACTTCGGCGGGGGAGACTTCGGCTTCTGATCCCCACGGCTAGCCTCGTGCGGTGAGCGACGACAGGTACAGCGGCGATGTGCTCGCCGACTTCCGGCGGCAGCGCGGACCCGCGCCCGTGCCCTCCCTCGTGATCGAGAAGGGCCTCGTGCTCGAGGAGACCGGCACGGGCTTCGTGGGCGCGATCATCGCTTATGCGAACGGCATGATCGAGCTCGAGGATCGCGCGGGCGCCGTGCGCACCTTCACCCTGGGGGCAGGATTCCTCGTCGACGGCAAGCCCGTCAGGCTCGTGAAACCCACGCCGGGGGCGGCCCCCGTGATGCGCAGCGCCTCCGGATCCATCGCGGTCACCGACCACACTGCCCGCACGGCGCTCCCGAGCCGCATCTTCGTCGAGGGCCGCCACGACGCCGAGCTCGTCGAGAAGGTGTGGGGCCACGACCTCCGCGTCGAGGGCGTCGTCGTCGAGTACCTCGAGGGCGTGGACGACCTCGAGAAGCTGCTCGCGGAGTTCGGCCCGGGGCCGGGCCGCAAGGCGGGCGTGCTGGTGGACCACCTGGTCCCCGGGTCCAAGGAGAGCCGGATCGCGGACGCGGTCGCCCGGGGGCCGTTCCGGCAGCACGTGCTCGTCGTGGGGCATCCGTTCATCGACATCTGGCAGGCGGTCAAGCCGCAGCGGCTCGGCATCGCGGCGTGGCCCGTGATTCCGCGCGGCACCGACTGGAAGCACGGGGTGTGCGAGGCGCTCGGCCTGCCGCACGCCGAGCAGGCGGACATCGCGCGGGCCTGGCAGCGCATCCTCGGCCGTGTCGACACCTTCGCCGACCTCGAGCCCGAGCTGCTGGGACGCGTGGAGCAGCTCATCGACTTCGTCACGTCCTGACTCTCTCAGCACGCCTGCAGACACCGCCCAGCAGACACCGATACATTCTGGAGAATGGCCGAGACCACCCGCGCGCAGGTCCCTTTCCCGACCGGCCGCCAGTTCACCCTCACGTGGAGCATCCCCGATGACTTCGGCGGGATGACGAGCGCCCTCCTGCACCGCTCCCGCGCCTTCGCGAGGCTCGCGGCCGCGCCCGTCACCATCCTCACCTTCGATGCCCGCCCGGACTACCCGGCGCTCGAGCGCGAGCTGCGCGACCGCGGCGAGCTCGCCGAGGGCGTCGAGCTGCTCAACCTGTGGGACTGGCTGCGCACCCACGACGTGCCCGAGAAGGCGCCCGGCACGCTCGACACCCTGAAACACCCCTTCGCCCCGCTACCGCCCAGCCCCGACCACGTGTCGACGTGGCGCGGCGACCGGGAGCTGAGCCGTGCACGCGTCGAGGGCGAGAAGACCCTGCAGGTCGACTACTACCGCGAGGACGGCACCCTGCTCGCGAGCGACTGGCGCGACGCACCCGACGGCCGCTCGGTGACCCTGTGCGACGCGGCCGGCGAGCCCGTGCGCTCGTGGGGGAGCGTGTGGGGCATCTACCGCTTCTGGCTGGACCTGCTCACGGAGGGCAAGCCGTCGTTCCTCACGGTCGACTCCAAGCCCGTCGCGGCCTTCATCGCGACCTACAAGCGCAAGAACGCCGTCGTGCTGCACGTCGTGCACAGCTCGCACCTCGCCGAGGACGACAGCGAGGAGGCCGTCATCAAGGCCGAGCGCCAGCCGGTCTTCGACAACCTCGACGCCTACGACTCCGTCGTTCTCCTCACGCAGCGCCAGCGGTCGGACGTGCGGCACCTGTTCGGCGACCGCGACAACCTCGCCGTCATCGGCAACGGCCGCGTGCTGCCGGCGGAGCGCCGCATCCAGCCGCGGCCCGTCGAGGCGGGGATCATGCTCGCCTCGCTCACGACCCGCAAGCGCGTCGACCACGCCGTGCGCGCGATCGCACGCGTGGCCGCGACGAACCCCGAGGTGTCGCTCGACGTCTACGGCGACGGGCCCGACCGCGACCGCGTCGCCGCGGCCGTGACGGAGACGAACGCCCCCGTGCGCCTGCGCGGACACGTGCCGGATGCGCGGGCGCTCCTCGGCGACGCATCCTTCCTCCTGCTCACGAGCACGTCCGAGGGGCTGCCTCTCGTGCTCGTCGAGTCGATGGCCGTGGGATGCATCCCGATCGCCTACGACATCCCGTACGGTCCGGCCGACGTGATCAAGGACGGCCGCAACGGCTTCCTCGTGCGGGCGGGGGAGCCCGAGGGGGTCGCTCGGGCGATCCAGACGCTGCTCGCGCTGAGCCCGCGCAAGGTCGCGGCCCTGCGCAAGGCCGCGCACAAGACGGCCCAGCAGTTCTCCGACCTCGCCATCACGCGCCTGTGGGGCGAGGAGTTCGCCGCTGCCGCGCGGCGCCATGCCGCCACGTGGGCGAGGGAGCACCCCAAGAGCTAGGTGGCGTAGGCCGTCCGCACCATGCCCACGCTCTTGTCCCACGAGAGCGACTGGCCGACCTCGACCGCGCGCGCGAGATCAGGACCGCACAGGGCCACGAACACCGAGCCCACGCGCTCGATGAAGCCCATGGTCTCCCGCGCGCCGAGCACGACGTAGAGGTTGTCGCGCATGATTGCGATGGACGGCTCCGCCGGGCTGCGTCGGCGTGCTGGGTGCGCCTGCGACGCTCCCCGGTCTGCAGCGTGTCGGTCATAGCGCTCCTCACCCCAGTCCCCACCCCTTCGGGGGGTGGTACCAGTGGACACCCGACAAAGGATTTCGGCCAGACCTTGACAACGCGGATGCTGGACCCATGACCGACCGGACGAAGACCATCACGTGGCAGGACCCCATGATCGGCGCAGCAGCGGTGCCCACGATGAGCGGGCTCGACTACCTGCGCGCGCTGGAGGAGGGCACCTACCCGCCCCCGCCCATCCTGCACCTCATGAACATGGACCTCCTCGAGGTCGCCGAGGGGCGCGTCTCGTTCACGGCGACTCCCGACGAGTCGCACTACAACCCCATCGGGGCCGTGCACGGCGGGTTCGCCTGCACCGTCCTCGACTCGGTGACAGGATGCGCCGTGCACACGACGCTCCCGCAGGGGTTCGGCTACACGTCGCTCGAGATCAAGGTGAACTACGTCGCGGGCATCACGTCGGCGTCGGGCATCCTCACGGCTGTCGGCACCGTCGTGAAGCCGGGCAAGCGCGTGGCCTTCGCGGAGGGCGTGCTCACGGATGCGTCGGGCAAGGTGCTCGCGACGGCGAGCAGCACGCTCCTGGTGTTCCCACTCGGGGGTTAGCCCCCTAGCCCGCGGCCGCCGCGGCGATGAGGCTGGAGGCATGGCTACTCTCACCAGACCCCGTACCGGCCGCGTCATCGCGGGAGTGTGCGCCGCCATCGGCAACCGCTTCGGCATGAGCCCGAACCTCGTGAGGCTCCTGTTCGTGCTGTCGTTCCTGCTGCCGGGCCCGCAGGCGATCTTCTACGTCGTCGCGTGGATCGTGATCCCCAGCGCGCCGGAGGCCGCGCGAGTCGGATAGCGTTGGGGCCATGGTCCCGCTGCCGACGGTGTCGATCGTCATCCCCGCCTACAACGAGCAGGACACCATCAAGGCCTGTGTCCTCGCCGCCCTCGACCAGACCGTCGCGCCGCACGAGATCATCGTCGTCGACAACAAGTCGAAGGATGCCACGGCCGCCGTCGTGCGCGCCCTGCAGTCCGCGTACCCCGAGGCGCCCATCGTCTACCTCCAGCAGAACGACGTGCAGGGGCTCATCCCCACGCGCAACTTCGGGCTGGACCACGCGACGGGCGACATCGTGGGCCGCATCGACGCCGACTCGGTGCTCGAGCCGACGTGGGTCGCCGAGGTGATCCGGGCCTTCGACGACCCCGAGGTCGCCGCCTGCACGGGCCCGGTGCTCTACTACGACATGCCCCTGCGGCGCTTCGGGCACATCGCCGACGACGCCATCCGCCGCGCGATGATCGTCATCACGCGCGACTACCACCTGCTGTTCGGCAGCAACATGGCGCTGCGGAAGACGGCCTGGGAGGCCATCCGCGACGAGGCGTGCCTCGACCCCGACGACGAGCTGCACGAGGACATCGACCTCTCCATCCACCTGCACGAGCATGGGCTCAAGGTCGCGTACTCGTCCGAGATGGTCACGGGCATGTCGGCCCGCCGCCTCGACGACAACCCGCGCGAGTACTACAGCTACGTCATGCGGTTCGAGCGCACCTACAAGAAGCACAAGATCCGCAGCGTCGCCCTCCGCGCGCCCGTGGCCGTGCTGCTCTCCGCCTACCCGGCGCTCAAGGCCAATGCGCCAGAACGAGCTGCGCAAGGAAGCGCGCGGGTGAGCCGCTCGGTCGCGCTGCTGCGCGGCATC
>JANDEH010000138.1:0-38377 GCA_024610705.1 Tetragnatha versicolor
ATTTTGGGGTGTTGGGGCCTGCTCCCCTATATGGCCTTGTAGCCGTTTCCGAGTCGCTCAGAGCTGAGTAATACGGTGCCTAAAGCCGTTTAAGGCCACCCCCCTAGAGGGTCTAGAATTCTTCCTCGGGGCTCAAATTCGCACAGAATGTGTAGTATTATGCATAGAAGATACCCTGCGAGTTTGGAGTCCAAGCGACTTGAATTTTGGGGGTTGGGCCTGCTCCCTATATGGCCTTGTAGCCGTTCCGAGTCGCTCAGACTGAGTAATACGGTGCCTAAAGCCGTTTAAGGCCACCCCCCTAGAGGGTCTAGAATTCTTCCTCGGGGCTCAAATTCGCACCAGAATGTGTAGTATTATGCATAGAAGATACCCTGCGAGTTTGGAGTCCAAGCGACTTGATTTTGGGGGGTTGGGCCTGCTCCCTATATGGCCTTGTAGCCGTTCCGAGTCGCTCAGACTGAGTAATACGGTGCCTAAAGCCGTTTAAGGCCACCCCCCTAGAGGGTCTAGAATTCTTCCTCGGGGCTCAAATTCGCACAGAATGTGTAGTATTATGCATAGAAGATACCCTGCGAGTTTGGAGTCCAAGCGACTTGATTTTGGGGGGTTGGGCCTGCTCCCTATATGGCCTTGTAGCCGTTCCGAGTCGCTCAGACTGAGTAATACGGTGCCTAAAGCGTTTAAGGCCACCCCCCTAGAGGGTCTAGAATTCTTCCTCGGGCTCAAATTCGCACAGAATGTGTAGTATTATGCATAGAAGATACCCCTGCGAGTTTGGAGTCCAAGCGACTTGATTTTGGGGGGTTGGGCCTGCTCCCTATATGGCCTTGTAGCCGTTCCGAGTCGCTCAGGACTGAGTAATACGGGTGCCTAAAGCCGTTTAAGGCCACCCCCCTAGAGGGTCTAGAATTCTTCCTCGGGGCTCAAAATTCGCACAAAATGTGTAGTATTATGCATAGAAGATACCCTGCGAGTTTGGAGTCCAAGCGACTTGATTTTGGGGGGTTGGGCCTGCTCCCTGTATGGCCTTGTAGCCCGTTCCTGAGTCGCTCACAGACTGAGTAATACGGTGCCTAAAGCCGTTTAAGGCCACCCCCCTAGAGGGTCTAGAATTTCTTCCTCGGGGCTCAAATTCGCACAGAATGTGTAGTATTATGCATAGAAGATACCCTGCGAGTTTGGAGTCCAAGCGACTTGATTTTGGGGGGTTGGGCCTGCTCCCTATATGGCCTTGTAGCCGTTCGAGTCGCTCAGACTGAGTAATACGGTGCCTAAAGCCGTTTAAGGCCACCCCCCTAGAGGTCTAGAATTCTTCCTCGGGGCTCAAATTCGCACAGAATGTGTAGTATTATGCATAGAAGATACCCTGCGAGTTTGGAGTCCAAGCGACTGATTTTGGGGGGTTGGGCCTGCTCCCTATATGGCCTTGTAGCCGTTCCGAGTCGCTCAGACTGAGTAATACGGTGCCTAAAGCCGTTTAAGGCCACCCCCCCTAGAGGGTCTAGAATTCTTCCTCGGGGCTCAAATTCGCACAGAATGTGGTAGTATTATGCATAGAAGATACCCCTGCGAGTTTGGAGTCCAAGCGACTTGATTTTGGGGGGTTGGGCCTGCTCCCTATATGCCTTGTAGCCGTTCCGAGTCGCTCAGACTGAGTAATACGGTGCCTAAAAGCCGTTTAAGGCCACCCCCCCTAGAGGGTCTAGAATTCTTCCTCGGGGCTCAAATTCGCACAGAATGTGTAGTATTATGCATAGAAGATACCCTGCGAGTTTGGAGTCCAAGCGACTTGATTTTGGGGGGTTGGGCCTGCTCCCTATATGGCCTTGTAGCCGTTCCGAGTCGCTCAGACTGAGTAATACGGTGCCTAAAGCCGTTTAAGGCCACCCCCCTAGAGGGTCTAGAATTCTTCCTCGGGGCTCAAATTCGCACAGAATGTGTAGTATTATGCATAGAAGATACCCTGCGAGTTTGGAGTCCAAGCGACTTGATTTTGGGGGGTTGGGCCTGCTCCCTATATGGCCTTGTAGCCGTTCCGAGTCGCTCAGACTGAGTAATACGGTGCCTAAAGCCGTTTAAGGCCACCCCCCTAGAGGGTCTAGGAATTCTTCCTCGGGGCTCAAATTCGCACAAAATGTGTAGTATTATGCATAGAAAGGATACCCTGCGAGTTTGGAGTCCAAGCGACTTGATTTTGGGGGGTTGGGCCTGCTCCCTGTATGGCCTTGTAGCCGTTCTGAGTCGCTCACAGACTGAGTAATACGGTGCCTAAGCCGTTTAAGGCCACCCCCCTAGAGGGTCTAGAATTCTTCCTCGGGGCTCAAATTCGCACAGAATGTGTAGTATTATGCATAGAAGATACCCTGCGAGTTTGGAGTCCAAGCGACTTGATTTTGGGGGGTTGGGCCCTGCTCCCTATATGGCCTTGTAGCCGTTCCGAGTCGCTCAGACTGAGTAATACGGTGCCTAAAGCCGTTTAAGGCCACCCCCCCTAGAGGGTCTAGAATTCTTCCTCGGGGCTCAAATTCGCACAGAATGTGTAGTATTATGCATAGAAGATACCCTGCGAGTTTGGAGTCCAAGCGACTTGATTTTGGGGGTTGGGCCTGCCTCCCTATAAGGCCTTGTAGCCGTTCCGAGTCGCTCAGACTGAGTAATACGGTGCCTAAAGCCGTTAAGGCCACCCCCCTAGAGGGGTCTAGAATTCTTCCTCGGGGCTCAAATTCGCACAGAATGTGTAGTATTATGCATAGAAGATACCCTGCGAGTTTGGAGTCCAAGCGACTTGATTTTGGGGGGTTGGGCCTGCTCCCTAGTATGGCCTTGTAGCCGTTCCGAGTCGCTCAGACTGAGTAATACGGTGCCTAAAGCCGTTTAAGGCCACCCCCCTAGAGGGTCTAGAATTCTTCCTCGGGGCTCAAATTCGCACAGAATGTGTAGGTATTATGCATAGAAGATACCCTGCCGAGTTTGGAGTCCAAGCGACTTGATTTTGGGGGTTGGGCCTGCTCCCTATATGGCCTTGTAGCCGTTCCGAGTCGCTCAGACTGAGTAATACGGTGCCTAAAGCCGTTTAAGGCCACCCCCCTAGAGGGTCTAGAATTCTTCCTCGGGGCTCAAATTCGCACAGAATGTGTAGTATTATGCATAGAAGATACCCTGCGAGTTTGGAGTCCAAGCGACTTGATTTTGGGGGGTTGGGCCTGCTCCCTATATGGCCTTGTAGCCGTTCCGAGTCGCTCAGACTGAGTAATACGGTGCCTAAAGCCGTTTAAGGCCACCCCCCCTAGAGGGTCTAGAATTCTTCCTCGGGGCTCAAATTCGCACAGAATGTGTAGTATTATGCATAGAAGATACCCTGCGAGTTTGGAGTCCAAGCGACTTGATTTTGGGGGGTTGGGCCTGCTCCCTGTATGGCCTTGTAGCCGTTCTGAGTCGCTCACAGACTGAGTAATACGGTGCCTAAAGCCGTTTAAGGCCACCCCCCTAGAGGGTCTAGAATTCTTCCTCGGGGCTCAAATTCGCACAGAATGTGTAGTATTATGCATAGAAGATACCCTGCGAGTTTGGAGTCCAAGCGACTTGATTTTGGGGGGTTGGGCCTGCTCCCTATATGGCCTTGTAGCCGTTCCGAGTCGCTCAGACTGAGTAATACGGTGCCTAAAGCCGTTTAAGGCCACCCCCCTAGAGGGTCTAGAATTCTTCCTCGGGGCTCAAATTCGCACAGAATGTGTAGTATTATGCATAGAAGATACCCTGCGAGTTTGGAGTCCAAGCGACTTGATTTTGGGGGGTTGGGCCTGCTCCCTATATGGCCTTGTAGCCGTTCCGAGTCGCTCAGACTGAGTAATACGGTGCCTAAAGCCGTTTAAGGCCACCCCCCTAGAGGGTCTAGAATTCTTCCTCGGGGCTCAAATTCGCACAGAATGTGTAGTATTATGCATAGAAGATACCCTGCGAGTTTGGAGTCCAAGCGACTTGATTTTGGGGGGTTGGGCCTGCTCCCTATATGGCCTTGTAGCCGTTCCGAGTCGCTCAGACTGAGTAATACGGTGCCTAAAGCCGTTTAAGGCCACCCCCCTAGAGGGTCTAGAATTCTTCCTCGGGGCTCAAATTCGCACAAAATGTGTAGTATTATGCATAGAAGATACCCTGCGAGTTGGAGTCCAAGCGACTTGATTTTGGGGGGTTGGGCCTGCTCCCTGTATGGCCTTGTAGCCGTTCTGAGTCGCTCACAGACTGAGTAATACGGTGCCTAAAGCCGTTTAAGGCCACCCCCCCTAGAGGGTCTAGAATTCTTCCTCGGGGCTCAAATTCGCACAGAATGTGTAGTATTATGCATAGAAGATACCCTGCGAGTTTGGAGTCCAAGCGACTTGATTTTGGGGGGTTGGGCCTGCTCCCTATATGGCCTTGTAGCCGTTCCGAGTCGCTCAGACTGGAGTAATACGGTGCCTAAAGCCGTTTAAGGCCACCCCCCTAGAGGGTCTAGAATTCTTCCTCGGGGCTCAAATTCGCACAGAATGTGTAGTATTATGCATAGAAGATACCCTGCGAGTTTGGAGTCCAAGCGACTTGATTTTGGGGGGTTGGGCCTGCTCCCTGTATGGGCCTTGTAGCCGTTCTGAGTCCGCTCACAGACTGAGTAATACGGTGCCTAAAGCCGGTTAAGGCCACCCCCCTAGAGGGGTCTAGAATTTCTTCCTCGGGGCTCAAATTCGCACAGAATGTGTAGTATTATGCATAGAAGATACCCTGCGAGTTTGGAGTCCAAGCGACTTGATTTTGGGGGGTTGGGCCTGCTCCCTATATGGCCTTGTAGCCGTTCCGAGTCCGCCTCAGACTGAGTAATACGGTGCCTAAAGCCGTTTAAGGCCACCCCCCTAGAGGGGTCTAGAATTCTTCCTCGGGGCTCAAATTCGCACAGAATGTGTAGTATTATGCATAGAAGATACCCTGCGAGTTTGGAGTCCAAGCGACTTGATTTTGGGGGGTTGGGCCTGCTCCCCTATATGGCCTTGTAGCCGTTCCTGAGTCGCTCAGACTGAGTAATACGGTGCCTAAAGCCGTTTAAGGCCACCCCCCCTAGAGGGTCTAGAATTCTTCCTCGGGGCTCAAATTCGCACAGAATGTGTAGTATTATGCATAGAAGATACCCTGCGAGTTTGGAGTCCAAGCGACTTGATTTTGGGGGGTTGGGCCTGCTCCCTATATGGCCTTGTAGCCGTTCCGAGTCGCTCAGACTGAGTAATACGGTGCCTAAAGCCGTTTAAGGCCACCCCCCTAGAGGGTCTAGAATTCTTCCTCGGGGCTCAAATTCGCACAGAATGTGTAGTATTATGCATAGAAGATACCCTGCGAGTTTGGAGTCCAAGCGACTTGATTTTGGGGGGTTGGGCCTGCTCCCTATATGGCCTTGTAGCCGTTCCGAGTCGCTCAGACTGAGTAATACGGTGCCTAAAGCCGTTTAAGGCCACCCCCCTAGAGGGTCTAGAATTCTTCCTCGGGGCTCAAATTCGCACAGAATGTGTAGTATTATGCATAGAAGATACCCTGCGAGTTTGGAGTCCAAGCGACTTGATTTGGGGGTTGGGCCTGCTCCCTGTATGGCCTTGTAGCCGTTCTGAGTCGCTCACAGACTGAGTAATACGGTGCCTAAAGCCGTTTAAGGCCACCCCCCTAGAGGGTCTAGAATTCTTCCTCGGGGCTCAAATTCGCACAGAATGTGTAGTATTATGCATAGAAGATACCCTGCGAGTTTGGAGTCCAAGCGACTTGATTTTGGGGGTTGGGCCTGCTCCCTATATGGCCTTGTAAGCCGTTCCGAGTCGCTCAGACTGAGTAATACGGTGCCTAAAGCCGTTTAAGGCACCCCCCTAGAGGGTCTAGAATTCTTCCTCGGGGCTCAAATTCGCACAGAATGTGTAGTATTATGCATAGAAGATACCCCTGCGAGTTGGAGTCCAAGCGACTTGATTTTGGGGGGTTGGGGCCTGCTCCCTATATGGCCTTGTAGCCGTTCCGAGTCGCTCAGACTGAGTAATACGGTGCCTAAAGCCGTTTAAGGCCACCCCCCTAGAGGGTCTAGAATTCTTCCTCGGGGCTCAAATTCGCACAGAATGTGTAGTATTATGCATAGAAGATACCCTGCGAGTTTGGAGTCCAAGCGACTTGATTTTGGGGGGTTGGGCCTGCTCCCTATATGGCCTTGTAGCCGTTCCGAGTCGCTCAGACTGAGTAATACGGTGCCTAAAGCCGTTTAAGGCCACCCCCCTAGAGGGTCTAGAATTCTTCCTCGGGGCTCAAATTCGCACAAAATGTGTAGTATTATGCATAGAAGATACCCTGCGAGTTGGAGTCCAAGCGACTTGATTTTGGGGGGTTGGGCCTGCTCCCTGTATGGCCTTGTAGCCGTTCTCGAGTCGCTCACAGACTGAGTAATACGGTGCCTAAAGCCGTTTAAGGCCACCCCCCTAGAGGGGTCTAGAATTCTTCCTCGGGGCTCAAATTCGCACAGAATGTGTAGTATTATGCATAGAAGATACCCTGCGAGTTTGGAGTCCAAGCGACTTGATTTTGGGGGGTTGGGCCTGCTCCCTATATGGCCTTGTAGCCGTTCCGAGTCGCTCAGACTGAGTAATACGGTGCCTAAAGCCGTTTAAGGCCACCCCCCTAGAGGGTCTAGAATTCTTCCTCGGGGCTCAAATTCGCACAGAATGTGTAGTATTATGCATAGAAGATACCCTGCGAGTTTGGAGTCCAAGCGACTTGATTTTGGGGGGTTGGGCCTGCTCCCTGTATGGCCTTGTAGCCGTTCTGAGTCGCTCACAGACTGAGTAATACGGTGCCTAAAGCCGTTTAAGGCCACCCCCCTAGAGGGTCTAGAATTCTTCCTCGGGGCTCAAATTCGCACAGAATGTGTAGTATTATGCCATAGAAGATACCCTGCGAGTTTGGAGTCCAAGCGACTTGATTTTGGGGGGGTTGGGCCTGCTCCCTATATGGCCTTGTAGCCGTTCCGAGTCGCTCAGACTGAGTAATACGGTGCCTAAAGCCGTTTAAGGCCACCCCCCTAGAGGGTCTAGAATTCTTCCTCGGGGCTCAAATTCGCACAGAATGTGTAGTATTATGCATAGAAGATACCCTGCGAGTTTGGAGTCCAAGCGACTTGATTTTGGGGGGTTGGGCCTGCTCCCTATATGGCCTTGTAGCCGTTCCGAGTCGCTCAGACTGAGTAATACGGTGCCCTAAAGCCGTTTAAGGCCACCCCCCTAGAGGGTCTAGAATTCTTCCTCGGGGGCTCAAATTCGCACAGAATGTGTAGTATTATGCATAGAAGATACCCTGCGAGTTTGGAGTCCAAGCGACTTGATTTTGGGGGGGTTGGGCCTGCTCCCTATATGGCCTTGTAGCCGTTCCGAGTCGCTCAGACTGAGTAATACGGTGCCTAAAGCCGTTTAAGGCCACCCCCCTAGAGGGGTCTAGAATTCTTCCTCGGGGCTCAAATTCGCACAAAATGTGTAGTATTATGCATAGAAGATACCCTGCGAGTTTGGAGTCCAAGCGACTTGATTTTGGGGGGTTGGGGCCTGCTCCCTGTATGGCCTTGTAGCCGTTCTGAGTCGCTCACAGACTGAGTAATACGGTGCCTAAAGCCGTTTAAGGCCACCCCCCTAGAGGGTCTAGAATTCTTCCTCGGGGCTCAAATTCGCACAGAATGTGTAGTATTATGCATAGAAGATACCCTGCGAGTTTGGAGTCCAAGCGACTTGATTTTGGGGGGTTGGGCCTGCTCCCTATATGGCCTTGTAGCCGTTCCGAGTCGCTCAGACTGAGTAATACGGTGCCTAAAGCCGTTTAAGGCCACCCCCCTAGAGGGTCTAGAATTCTTCCTCGGGGCTCAAATTCGCACAGAATGTGTAGTATTATGCATAGAAGATACCCTGCGAGTTTGGAGTCCAAGCGACTTGATTTTGGGGGGTTGGGCCTGCTCCCTGATATGGCCTTGTAGCCGTTCTGAGTCGCTCACAGACTGAGTAATACGGTGCCTAAAGCCGTTTAAGGCCACCCCCCTAGAGGGTCTAGAATTCTTCCTCGGGGCTCAAATTCGCACAGAATGTGTAGTATTATGCATAGAAGATACCCTGCGAGTTTGGAGTCCAAGCGACTTGATTTTGGGGGGTTGGGCCTGCTCCCTATATGGCCTTGTAGCCGTTCCGAGTCGCTCAGACTGAGTAATACGGTGCCTAAAGCCGTTTAAAGGCCACCCCCCTAGAGGGTCTAGAATTCTTCCTCGGGCTCAAATTCGCACAGAATGTGTAGTATTATGCATAGAAGATACCCTGCGAGTTTGGAGTCCAAGCGACTTGATTTTGGGGGGGTTGGGCCTGCTCCCTATATGGCCTTGTAGCCGTTCCGAGTCGCTCAGACTGAGTAATACGGTGCCTAAAGCCGTTTAAGGCCACCCCCCTAGAGGGTCTAGAAATTCTTCCTCGGGGCTCAAATTCGCACAGAATGTGTAGTATTATGCATAGAAGATACCCTGCGAGTTTGGAGTCCAAGCGACTTGATTTTGGGGGGTTGGGCCTGCTCCCTATATGGCCTTGTAGCCGTTCCGAGTCGCTCAGACTGAGTAATACGGTGCCTAAAGCCGTTTAAGGCCACCCCCCTAGAGGGTCTAGAATTCTTCCTCGGGGCTCAAATTCGCACAGAATGTGTAGTATTATGCATAGAAGATACCCTGCGAGTTTGGAGTCCAAGCGACTTGATTTTGGGGGGTTGGGCCTGCTCCCTGTATGGCCTTGTAGCCGTTCTGAGTCGCTCACAGACTGAGTAATACGGTGCCTAAAGCCGTTTAAGGCCACCCCCCTAGAGGGTCTAGAATTCTTCCTCGGGGCTCAAATTCGCACAGAATGTGTAGTATTATGCATAGAAGATACCCTGCGAGTTTGGAGTCCAAGCGACTTGATTTTGGGGGGTTGGGCCTGCTCCCTATATGGCCTTGTAGCCGTTCCGAGTCGCTCAGACTGAGTAATACGGTGCCTAAAGCCGTTTAAGGCCACCCCCCTAGAGGGTCTAGAATTCTTCCTCGGGGCTCAAATTCGCACAGAATGTGTAGTATTATGCATAGAAGATACCCTGCGAGTTTGGAGTCCAAGCGACTTGATTTTGGGGGGTTGGGCCTGCTCCCTATATGGCCTTGTAGCCGTTCCGAGTCGCTCAGACTGAGTAATACGGTGCCTAAAGCCGTTTAAGGCCACCCCCCTAGAGGGTCTAGAATTCTTCCTCGGGGCTCAAATTCGCACAGAATGTGTAGTATTATGCATAGAAGATACCCTGCGAGTTTGGAGTCCAAGCGACTTGATTTTGGGGGGGTTGGGGCCTGCTCCCTATATGGCCTTGTAGCCGTTCCGAGTCGCTCAGGACTGAGTAATACGGTGCCTAAAGCCGTTAAGGCCACCCCCCCTAGAGGGTCTAGAATTCTTCCTCGGGGCTCAAATTCGCACAAAATGTGTAGTATTATGCATAGAAGATACCCTGCGAGTTTGGAGTCCAAGCGACTTGATTTTGGGGGGTTGGGCCTGCTCCCTGTATGGCCTTGTAGCCGTTCTGAGTCGCTCACAGACTGAGTAATACGGTGCCTAAAGCCGTTTAAGGCCACCCCCCCTAGAGGGTCTAGAATTCTTCCTCGGGGCTCAAATTCGCACAGAATGTGTAGTATTATGCATAGAAGATACCCTGCGAGTTTGGAGTCCAAGCGACTTGATTTTGGGGGGTTGGGCCTGCTCCCTATATGGCCTTGTAGCCGTTCCGAGTCGCTCAGACTGAGTAATACGGTGCCTAAAGCCGTTTAAGGCCACCCCCCTAGAGGGTCTAGAATTCTTCCTCGGGGCTCAAATTCGCACAGAATGTGTAGTATTATGCATAGAAGATACCCTGCGAGTTTGGAGTCCAAGCGACTTGATTTTGGGGGGTTGGGCCTGCTCCCTGTATGGCCTTGTAGCCGTTCTGAGTCGCTCACAGACTGAGTAATACGGTGCCTAAAGCCGTTTAAGGCCACCCCCCTAGAGGGTCTAGAATTCTTCCTCGGGGCTCAAATTCGCACAGAATGTGTAGTATTATGCATAGAAGATACCCTGCGAGTTTGGAGTCCAAGCGACTTGATTTTGGGGGGGTTGGGCCTGCTCCCTATATGGCCTTGTAGCCGTTCCGAGTCGCTCAGACTGAGTAATACGGTGCCTAAAGCCGTTTAAGGCCACCCCCCTAGAGGGTCTAGAATTCTTCCTCGGGGGCTCAAATTCGCACAGAATGTGTAGTATTATGCATAGAAGATACCCTGCGAGTTTGGAGTCCAAGCGACTTGATTTTGGGGGGGGAGTCCAAGCGACTTGATTTTGGGGGGTTGGGCCTGCTCCCTATATGGCCTTGTAGCCGTTCCGAGTCGCTCAGACTGAGTAATACGGTGCCTAAAGCCGTTTAAGGCCACCCCCCTAGAGGGTCTAGAATTCTTCCTCGGGGCTCAAATTCGCACAGAATGTGTAGTATTATGCATAGAAGATACCCTGCGAGTTTGGAGTCCAAGCGACTTGATTTTGGGGGGTTGGGCCTGCTCCCTATATGGCCTTGTAGCCGTTCCGAGTCGCTCAGACTGAGTAATACGGTGCCTAAAGCCGTTTAAGGCCACCCCCCTAGAGGGTCTAGAATTCTTCCTCGGGGCTCAAATTCGCACAAAATGTGTAGTATTATGCATAGAAGATACCCTGCGAGTTTGGAGTCCAAGCGACTTGATTTTGGGGGGTTGGGCCTGCTCCCTGTATGGCCTTGTAGCCGTTCTGAGTCGCTCACAGACTGAGTAATACGGTGCCTAAAGCCGTTTAAGGCCACCCCCCCTAGAGGGTCTAGAATTCTTCCTCGGGGCTCAAATTCGCACAGAATGTGTAGTATTATGCATAGAAGATACCCTGCGAGTTTGGAGTCCAAGCGACTTGATTTTGGGGGGTTGGGCCTGCTCCCTATATGGCCTTGTAGCCGTTCCGAGTCGCTCAGACTGAGTAATACGGTGCCTAAAGCCGTTTAAGGCCACCCCCCTAGAGGGTCTAGAATTCTTCCTCGGGGCTCAAATTCGCACAGAATGTGTAGTATTATGCATAGAAGATACCCTGCGAGTTTGGAGTCCAAGCGACTTGATTTTGGGGGGTTGGGCCTGCTCCCTGTATGGCCTTGTAGCCGTTCTGAGTCGCTCACAGACTGAGTAATACGGTGCCTAAAGCCGTTTAAGGCCACCCCCCTAGAGGGTCTAGAATTCTTCCTCGGGGCTCAAATTCGCACAGAATGTGTAGTATTATGCATAGAAGATACCCTGCGAGTTTGGAGTCCAAGCGACTTGATTTTGGGGGGTTGGGCCTGCTCCCTATATGGCCTTGTAGCCGTTCTGAGTCGCTCACAGACTGAGTAATACGGTGCCTAAAGCCGTTTAAGGCCACCCCCCTAGAGGGTCTAGAATTCTTCCTCGGGGCTCAAATTCGCACAGAATGTGTAGTATTATGCATAGAAGATACCCTGCGAGTTTGGAGTCCAAGCGACTTGATTTTGGGGGGTTGGGCCTGCTCCCTATATGGCCTTGTAGCCGTTCCGAGTCGCTCAGACTGAGTAATACGGTGCCTAAAGCCGTTTAAGGCCACCCCCCTAGAGGGTCTAGAATTCTTCCTCGGGGCTCAAATTCGCACAGAATGTGTAGTATTATGCATAGAAGATACCCTGCGAGTTTGGAGTCCAAGCGACTTGATTTTGGGGGGTTGGGCCTGCTCCCTATATGGCCTTGTAGCCGTTCCGAGTCGCTCAGACTGAGTAATACGGTGCCTAAAGCCGTTTAAGGCCACCCCCCTAGAGGGTCTAGAATTCTTCCTCGGGGCTCAAATTCGCACAGAATGTGTAGTATTATGCATAGAAGATACCCTGCGAGTTTGGAGTCCAAGCGACTTGATTTTGGGGGGTTGGGCCTGCTCCCTGTATGGCCTTGTAGCCGTTCTGAGTCGCTCACAGACTGAGTAATACGGTGCCTAAAGCCGTTTAAGGCCACCCCCCTAGAGGGTCTAGAATTCTTCCTCGGGGCTCAAATTCGCACAGAATGTGTAGTATTATGCATAGAAGATACCCTGCGAGTTTGGAGTCCAAGCGACTTGATTTTGGGGGGTTGGGCCTGCTCCCTATATGGCCTTGTAGCCGTTCCGAGTCGCTCAGACTGAGTAATACGGTGCCTAAAGCCGTTTAAGGCCACCCCCCTAGAGGGTCTAGAATTCTTCCTCGGGGCTCAAATTCGCACAGAATGTGTAGTATTATGCATAGAAGATACCCTGCGAGTTTGGAGTCCAAGCGACTTGATTTTGGGGGGTTGGGCCTGCTCCCTATATGGCCTTGTAGCCGTTCCGAGTCGCTCAGACTGAGTAATACGGTGCCTAAAGCCGTTTAAGGCCACCCCCCTAGAGGGTCTAGAATTCTTCCTCGGGGCTCAAATTCGCACAGAATGTGTAGTATTATGCATAGAAGATACCCTGCGAGTTTGGAGTCCAAGCGACTTGATTTTGGGGGGTTGGGCCTGCTCCCTATATGGCCTTGTAGCCGTTCCGAGTCGCTCAGACTGAGTAATACGGTGCCTAAAGCCGTTTAAGGCCACCCCCCTAGAGGGTCTAGAATTCTTCCTCGGGGCTCAAATTCGCACAAAATGTGTAGTATTATGCATAGAAGATACCCTGCGAGTTTGGAGTCCAAGCGACTTGATTTTGGGGGGTTGGGCCTGCTCCCTGTATGGCCTTGTAGCCGTTCTGAGTCGCTCACAGACTGAGTAATACGGTGCCTAAAGCCGTTTAAGGCCACCCCCCTAGAGGGTCTAGAATTCTTCCTCGGGGCTCAAATTCGCACAGAATGTGTAGTATTATGCATAGAAGATACCCTGCGAGTTTGGAGTCCAAGCGACTTGATTTTGGGGGGTTGGGCCTGCTCCCTATATGGCCTTGTAGCCGTTCCGAGTCGCTCAGACTGAGTAATACGGTGCCTAAAGCCGTTTAAGGCCACCCCCCTAGAGGGTCTAGAATTCTTCCTCGGGGCTCAAATTCGCACAGAATGTGTAGTATTATGCATAGAAGATACCCTGCGAGTTTGGAGTCCAAGCGACTTGATTTTGGGGGGTTGGGCCTGCTCCCTGTATGGCCTTGTAGCCGTTCTGAGTCGCTCACAGACTGAGTAATACGGTGCCTAAAGCCGTTTAAGGCCACCCCCCTAGAGGGTCTAGAATTCTTCCTCGGGGCTCAAATTCGCACAGAATGTGTAGTATTATGCATAGAAGATACCCTGCGAGTTTGGAGTCCAAGCGACTTGATTTTGGGGGGTTGGGCCTGCTCCCTATATGGCCTTGTAGCCGTTCCGAGTCGCTCAGACTGAGTAATACGGTGCCTAAAGCCGTTTAAGGCCACCCCCCTAGAGGGTCTAGAATTCTTCCTCGGGGCTCAAATTCGCACAGAATGTGTAGTATTATGCATAGAAGATACCCTGCGAGTTTGGAGTCCAAGCGACTTGATTTTGGGGGGTTGGGCCTGCTCCCTATATGGCCTTGTAGCCGTTCCGAGTCGCTCAGACTGAGTAATACGGTGCCTAAAGCCGTTTAAGGCCACCCCCCTAGAGGGTCTAGAATTCTTCCTCGGGGCTCAAATTCGCACAGAATGTGTAGTATTATGCATAGAAGATACCCTGCGAGTTTGGAGTCCAAGCGACTTGATTTTGGGGGGTTGGGCCTGCTCCCTATATGGCCTTGTAGCCGTTCCGAGTCGCTCAGACTGAGTAATACGGTGCCTAAAGCCGTTTAAGGCCACCCCCCTAGAGGGTCTAGAATTCTTCCTCGGGGCTCAAATTCGCACAAAATGTGTAGTATTATGCATAGAAGATACCCTGCGAGTTTGGAGTCCAAGCGACTTGATTTTGGGGGGTTGGGCCTGCTCCCTGTATGGCCTTGTAGCCGTTCTGAGTCGCTCACAGACTGAGTAATACGGTGCCTAAAGCCGTTTAAGGCCACCCCCCTAGAGGGTCTAGAATTCTTCCTCGGGGCTCAAATTCGCACAGAATGTGTAGTATTATGCATAGAAGATACCCTGCGAGTTTGGAGTCCAAGCGACTTGATTTTGGGGGGTTGGGCCTGCTCCCTATATGGCCTTGTAGCCGTTCCGAGTCGCTCAGACTGAGTAATACGGTGCCTAAAGCCGTTTAAGGCCACCCCCCTAGAGGGTCTAGAATTCTTCCTCGGGGCTCAAATTCGCACAGAATGTGTAGTATTATGCATAGAAGATACCCTGCGAGTTTGGAGTCCAAGCGACTTGATTTTGGGGGGTTGGGCCTGCTCCCTGTATGGCCTTGTAGCCGTTCTGAGTCGCTCACAGACTGAGTAATACGGTGCCTAAAGCCGTTTAAGGCCACCCCCCTAGAGGGTCTAGAATTCTTCCTCGGGGCTCAAATTCGCACAGAATGTGTAGTATTATGCATAGAAGATACCCTGCGAGTTTGGAGTCCAAGCGACTTGATTTTGGGGGGTTGGGCCTGCTCCCTATATGGCCTTGTAGCCGTTCCGAGTCGCTCAGACTGAGTAATACGGTGCCTAAAGCCGTTTAAGGCCACCCCCCTAGAGGGTCTAGAATTCTTCCTCGGGGCTCAAATTCGCACAGAATGTGTAGTATTATGCATAGAAGATACCCTGCGAGTTTGGAGTCCAAGCGACTTGATTTTGGGGGGTTGGGCCTGCTCCCTATATGGCCTTGTAGCCGTTCCGAGTCGCTCAGACTGAGTAATACGGTGCCTAAAGCCGTTTAAGGCCACCCCCCTAGAGGGTCTAGAATTCTTCCTCGGGGCTCAAATTCGCACAGAATGTGTAGTATTATGCATAGAAGATACCCTGCGAGTTTGGAGTCCAAGCGACTTGATTTTGGGGGGTTGGGCCTGCTCCCTATATGGCCTTGTAGCCGTTCCGAGTCGCTCAGACTGAGTAATACGGTGCCTAAAGCCGTTTAAGGCCACCCCCCTAGAGGGTCTAGAATTCTTCCTCGGGGCTCAAATTCGCACAAAATGTGTAGTATTATGCATAGAAGATACCCTGCGAGTTTGGAGTCCAAGCGACTTGATTTTGGGGGGTTGGGCCTGCTCCCTGTATGGCCTTGTAGCCGTTCTGAGTCGCTCACAGACTGAGTAATACGGTGCCTAAAGCCGTTTAAGGCCACCCCCCTAGAGGGTCTAGAATTCTTCCTCGGGGCTCAAATTCGCACAGAATGTGTAGTATTATGCATAGAAGATACCCTGCGAGTTTGGAGTCCAAGCGACTTGATTTTGGGGGGTTGGGCCTGCTCCCTATATGGCCTTGTAGCCGTTCCGAGTCGCTCAGACTGAGTAATACGGTGCCTAAAGCCGTTTAAGGCCACCCCCCTAGAGGGTCTAGAATTCTTCCTCGGGGCTCAAATTCGCACAGAATGTGTAGTATTATGCATAGAAGATACCCTGCGAGTTTGGAGTCCAAGCGACTTGATTTTGGGGGGTTGGGCCTGCTCCCTATATGGCCTTGTAGCCGTTCCGAGTCGCTCAGACTGAGTAATACGGTGCCTAAAGCCGTTTAAGGCCACCCCCCTAGAGGGTCTAGAATTCTTCCTCGGGGCTCAAATTCGCACAGAATGTGTAGTATTATGCATAGAAGATACCCTGCGAGTTTGGAGTCCAAGCGACTTGATTTTGGGGGGTTGGGCCTGCTCCCTATATGGCCTTGTAGCCGTTCCGAGTCGCTCAGACTGAGTAATACGGTGCCTAAAGCCGTTTAAGGCCACCCCCCTAGAGGGTCTAGAATTCTTCCTCGGGGCTCAAATTCGCACAAAATGTGTAGTATTATGCATAGAAGATACCCTGCGAGTTTGGAGTCCAAGCGACTTGATTTTGGGGGGTTGGGCCTGCTCCCTGTATGGCCTTGTAGCCGTTCTGAGTCGCTCACAGACTGAGTAATACGGTGCCTAAAGCCGTTTAAGGCCACCCCCCTAGAGGGTCTAGAATTCTTCCTCGGGGCTCAAATTCGCACAGAATGTGTAGTATTATGCATAGAAGATACCCTGCGAGTTTGGAGTCCAAGCGACTTGATTTTGGGGGGTTGGGCCTGCTCCCTATATGGCCTTGTAGCCGTTCCGAGTCGCTCAGACTGAGTAATACGGTGCCTAAAGCCGTTTAAGGCCACCCCCCTAGAGGGTCTAGAATTCTTCCTCGGGGCTCAAATTCGCACAGAATGTGTAGTATTATGCATAGAAGATACCCTGCGAGTTTGGAGTCCAAGCGACTTGATTTTGGGGGGTTGGGCCTGCTCCCTGTATGGCCTTGTAGCCGTTCTGAGTCGCTCACAGACTGAGTAATACGGTGCCTAAAGCCGTTTAAGGCCACCCCCCTAGAGGGTCTAGAATTCTTCCTCGGGGCTCAAATTCGCACAGAATGTGTAGTATTATGCATAGAAGATACCCTGCGAGTTTGGAGTCCAAGCGACTTGATTTTGGGGGGTTGGGCCTGCTCCCTATATGGCCTTGTAGCCGTTCCGAGTCGCTCAGACTGAGTAATACGGTGCCTAAAGCCGTTTAAGGCCACCCCCCTAGAGGGTCTAGAATTCTTCCTCGGGGCTCAAATTCGCACAGAATGTGTAGTATTATGCATAGAAGATACCCTGCGAGTTTGGAGTCCAAGCGACTTGATTTTGGGGGGTTGGGCCTGCTCCCTATATGGCCTTGTAGCCGTTCCGAGTCGCTCAGACTGAGTAATACGGTGCCTAAAGCCGTTTAAGGCCACCCCCCTAGAGGGTCTAGAATTCTTCCTCGGGGCTCAAATTCGCACAGAATGTGTAGTATTATGCATAGAAGATACCCTGCGAGTTTGGAGTCCAAGCGACTTGATTTTGGGGGGTTGGGCCTGCTCCCTATATGGCCTTGTAGCCGTTCCGAGTCGCTCAGACTGAGTAATACGGTGCCTAAAGCCGTTTAAGGCCACCCCCCTAGAGGGTCTAGAATTCTTCCTCGGGGCTCAAATTCGCACAAAATGTGTAGTATTATGCATAGAAGATACCCTGCGAGTTTGGAGTCCAAGCGACTTGATTTTGGGGGGTTGGGCCTGCTCCCTGTATGGCCTTGTAGCCGTTCTGAGTCGCTCACAGACTGAGTAATACGGTGCCTAAAGCCGTTTAAGGCCACCCCCCTAGAGGGTCTAGAATTCTTCCTCGGGGCTCAAATTCGCACAGAATGTGTAGTATTATGCATAGAAGATACCCTGCGAGTTTGGAGTCCAAGCGACTTGATTTTGGGGGGTTGGGCCTGCTCCCTATATGGCCTTGTAGCCGTTCCGAGTCGCTCAGACTGAGTAATACGGTGCCTAAAGCCGTTTAAGGCCACCCCCCTAGAGGGTCTAGAATTCTTCCTCGGGGCTCAAATTCGCACAGAATGTGTAGTATTATGCATAGAAGATACCCTGCGAGTTTGGAGTCCAAGCGACTTGATTTTGGGGGGTTGGGCCTGCTCCCTGTATGGCCTTGTAGCCGTTCTGAGTCGCTCACAGACTGAGTAATACGGTGCCTAAAGCCGTTTAAGGCCACCCCCCTAGAGGGTCTAGAATTCTTCCTCGGGGCTCAAATTCGCACAGAATGTGTAGTATTATGCATAGAAGATACCCTGCGAGTTTGGAGTCCAAGCGACTTGATTTTGGGGGGTTGGGCCTGCTCCCTATATGGCCTTGTAGCCGTTCCGAGTCGCTCAGACTGAGTAATACGGTGCCTAAAGCCGTTTAAGGCCACCCCCCTAGAGGGTCTAGAATTCTTCCTCGGGGCTCAAATTCGCACAGAATGTGTAGTATTATGCATAGAAGATACCCTGCGAGTTTGGAGTCCAAGCGACTTGATTTTGGGGGGTTGGGCCTGCTCCCTATATGGCCTTGTAGCCGTTCCGAGTCGCTCAGACTGAGTAATACGGTGCCTAAAGCCGTTTAAGGCCACCCCCCTAGAGGGTCTAGAATTCTTCCTCGGGGCTCAAATTCGCACAGAATGTGTAGTATTATGCATAGAAGATACCCTGCGAGTTTGGAGTCCAAGCGACTTGATTTTGGGGGGTTGGGCCTGCTCCCTATATGGCCTTGTAGCCGTTCCGAGTCGCTCAGACTGAGTAATACGGTGCCTAAAGCCGTTTAAGGCCACCCCCCTAGAGGGTCTAGAATTCTTCCTCGGGGCTCAAATTCGCACAAAATGTGTAGTATTATGCATAGAAGATACCCTGCGAGTTTGGAGTCCAAGCGACTTGATTTTGGGGGGTTGGGCCTGCTCCCTGTATGGCCTTGTAGCCGTTCTGAGTCGCTCACAGACTGAGTAATACGGTGCCTAAAGCCGTTTAAGGCCACCCCCCTAGAGGGTCTAGAATTCTTCCTCGGGGCTCAAATTCGCACAGAATGTGTAGTATTATGCATAGAAGATACCCTGCGAGTTTGGAGTCCAAGCGACTTGATTTTGGGGGGTTGGGCCTGCTCCCTATATGGCCTTGTAGCCGTTCCGAGTCGCTCAGACTGAGTAATACGGTGCCTAAAGCCGTTTAAGGCCACCCCCCTAGAGGGTCTAGAATTCTTCCTCGGGGCTCAAATTCGCACAGAATGTGTAGTATTATGCATAGAAGATACCCTGCGAGTTTGGAGTCCAAGCGACTTGATTTTGGGGGGTTGGGCCTGCTCCCTATATGGCCTTGTAGCCGTTCCGAGTCGCTCAGACTGAGTAATACGGTGCCTAAAGCCGTTTAAGGCCACCCCCCTAGAGGGTCTAGAATTCTTCCTCGGGGCTCAAATTCGCACAGAATGTGTAGTATTATGCATAGAAGATACCCTGCGAGTTTGGAGTCCAAGCGACTTGATTTTGGGGGGTTGGGCCTGCTCCCTGTATGGCCTTGTAGCCGTTCTGAGTCGCTCACAGACTGAGTAATACGGTGCCTAAAGCCGTTTAAGGCCACCCCCCTAGAGGGTCTAGAATTCTTCCTCGGGGCTCAAATTCGCACAGAATGTGTAGTATTATGCATAGAAGATACCCTGCGAGTTTGGAGTCCAAGCGACTTGATTTTGGGGGGTTGGGCCTGCTCCCTATATGGCCTTGTAGCCGTTCCGAGTCGCTCAGACTGAGTAATACGGTGCCTAAAGCCGTTTAAGGCCACCCCCCTAGAGGGTCTAGAATTCTTCCTCGGGGCTCAAATTCGCACAGAATGTGTAGTATTATGCATAGAAGATACCCTGCGAGTTTGGAGTCCAAGCGACTTGATTTTGGGGGGTTGGGCCTGCTCCCTATATGGCCTTGTAGCCGTTCCGAGTCGCTCAGACTGAGTAATACGGTGCCTAAAGCCGTTTAAGGCCACCCCCCTAGAGGGTCTAGAATTCTTCCTCGGGGCTCAAATTCGCACAAAATGTGTAGTATTATGTATAGAAGATACCCTGCGAGTTTGGAGTCCAAGCGACTTGATTTTGGGGGGTTGGGCCTGCTCCCTGTATGGCCTTGTAGCCGTTCTGAGTCGCTCACAGACTGAGTAATACGGTGCCTAAAGCCGTTTAAGGCCACCCCCCTAGAGGGTCTAGAATTCTTCCTCGGGGCTCAAATTCGCACAGAATGTGTAGTATTATGCATAGAAGATACCCTGCGAGTTTGGAGTCCAAGCGACTTGATTTTGGGGGGTTGGGCCTGCTCCCTATATGGCCTTGTAGCCGTTCCGAGTCGCTCAGACTGAGTAATACGGTGCCTAAAGCCGTTTAAGGCCACCCCCCTAGAGGGTCTAGAATTCTTCCTCGGGGCTCAAATTCGCACAGAATGTGTAGTATTATGCATAGAAGATACCCTGCGAGTTTGGAGTCCAAGCGACTTGATTTTGGGGGGTTGGGCCTGCTCCCTATATGGCCTTGTAGCCGTTCCGAGTCGCTCAGACTGAGTAATACGGTGCCTAAAGCCGTTTAAGGCCACCCCCCTAGAGGGTCTAGAATTCTTCCTCGGGGCTCAAATTCGCACAGAATGTGTAGTATTATGCATAGAAGATACCCTGCGAGTTTGGAGTCCAAGCGACTTGATTTTGGGGGGTTGGGCCTGCTCCCTGTATGGCCTTGTAGCCGTTCTGAGTCGCTCACAGACTGAGTAATACGGTGCCTAAAGCCGTTTAAGGCCACCCCCCTAGAGGGTCTAGAATTCTTCCTC
The DNA here is from genome assembly GCA_024610705.1 of Tetragnatha versicolor. Taxonomy (NCBI): domain Eukaryota; kingdom Metazoa; phylum Arthropoda; class Arachnida; order Araneae; family Tetragnathidae; genus Tetragnatha; species Tetragnatha versicolor. The sequence goes on from JANDEH010000138.1 coordinate 20,255, forward strand.
GGGGCTCAAATTCGCACAGAATGTGTAGTATTATGCATAGAAGATACCCTGCGAGTTTGGAGTCCAAGCGACTTGATTTTGGGGGGTTGGGCCTGCTCCCTATATGGCCTTGTAGCCGTTCCGAGTCGCTCAGACTGAGTAATACGGTGCCTAAAGCCGTTTAAGGCCACCCCCCTAGAGGGTCTAGAATTCTTCCTCGGGGCTCAAATTCGCACAGAATGTGTAGTATTATGCATAGAAGATACCCTGCGAGTTTGGAGTCCAAGCGACTTGATTTTGGGGGGTTGGGCCTGCTCCCTATATGGCCTTGTAGCCGTTCCGAGTCGCTCAGACTGAGTAATACGGTGCCTAAAGCCGTTTAAGGCCACCCCCCTAGAGGGTCTAGAATTCTTCCTCGGGGCTCAAATTCGCACAGAATGTGTAGTATTATGCATAGAAGATACCCTGCGAGTTTGGAGTCCAAGCGACTTGATTTTGGGGGGTTGGGCCTGCTCCCTATATGGCCTTGTAGCCGTTCCGAGTCGCTCAGACTGAGTAATACGGTGCCTAAAGCCGTTTAAGGCCACCCCCCTAGAGGGTCTAGAATTCTTCCTCGGGGCTCAAATTCGCACAAAATGTGTAGTATTATGCATAGAAGATACCCTGCGAGTTTGGAGTCCAAGCGACTTGATTTTGGGGGGTTGGGCCTGCTCCCTGTATGGCCTTGTAGCCGTTCTGAGTCGCTCACAGACTGAGTAATACGGTGCCTAAAGCCGTTTAAGGCCACCCCCCTAGAGGGTCTAGAATTCTTCCTCGGGGCTCAAATTCGCACAGAATGTGTAGTATTATGCATAGAAGATACCCTGCGAGTTTGGAGTCCAAGCGACTTGATTTTGGGGGGTTGGGCCTGCTCCCTATATGGCCTTGTAGCCGTTCCGAGTCGCTCAGACTGAGTAATACGGTGCCTAAAGCCGTTTAAGGCCACCCCCCTAGAGGGTCTAGAATTCTTCCTCGGGGCTCAAATTCGCACAGAATGTGTAGTATTATGCATAGAAGATACCCTGCGAGTTTGGAGTCCAAGCGACTTGATTTTGGGGGGTTGGGCCTGCTCCCTGTATGGCCTTGTAGCCGTTCTGAGTCGCTCACAGACTGAGTAATACGGTGCCTAAAGCCGTTTAAGGCCACCCCCCTAGAGGGTCTAGAATTCTTCCTCGGGGCTCAAATTCGCACAGAATGTGTAGTATTATGCATAGAAGATACCCTGCGAGTTTGGAGTCCAAGCGACTTGATTTTGGGGGGTTGGGCCTGCTCCCTATATGGCCTTGTAGCCGTTCCGAGTCGCTCAGACTGAGTAATACGGTGCCTAAAGCCGTTTAAGGCCACCCCCCTAGAGGGTCTAGAATTCTTCCTCGGGGCTCAAATTCGCACAGAATGTGTAGTATTATGCATAGAAGATACCCTGCGAGTTTGGAGTCCAAGCGACTTGATTTTGGGGGGTTGGGCCTGCTCCCTATATGGCCTTGTAGCCGTTCCGAGTCGCTCAGACTGAGTAATACGGTGCCTAAAGCCGTTTAAGGCCACCCCCCTAGAGGGTCTAGAATTCTTCCTCGGGGCTCAAATTCGCACAGAATGTGTAGTATTATGCATAGAAGATACCCTGCGAGTTTGGAGTCCAAGCGACTTGATTTTGGGGGGTTGGGCCTGCTCCCTATATGGCCTTGTAGCCGTTCCGAGTCGCTCAGACTGAGTAATACGGTGCCTAAAGCCGTTTAAGGCCACCCCCCTAGAGGGTCTAGAATTCTTCCTCGGGGCTCAAATTCGCACAAAATGTGTAGTATTATGCATAGAAGATACCCTGCGAGTTTGGAGTCCAAGCGACTTGATTTTGGGGGGTTGGGCCTGCTCCCTGTATGGCCTTGTAGCCGTTCTGAGTCGCTCACAGACTGAGTAATACGGTGCCTAAAGCCGTTTAAGGCCACCCCCCTAGAGGGTCTAGAATTCTTCCTCGGGGCTCAAATTCGCACAGAATGTGTAGTATTATGCATAGAAGATACCCTGCGAGTTTGGAGTCCAAGCGACTTGATTTTGGGGGGTTGGGCCTGCTCCCTATATGGCCTTGTAGCCGTTCCGAGTCGCTCAGACTGAGTAATACGGTGCCTAAAGCCGTTTAAGGCCACCCCCCTAGAGGGTCTAGAATTCTTCCTCGGGGCTCAAATTCGCACAGAATGTGTAGTATTATGCATAGAAGATACCCTGCGAGTTTGGAGTCCAAGCGACTTGATTTTGGGGGGTTGGGCCTGCTCCCTATATGGCCTTGTAGCCGTTCCGAGTCGCTCAGACTGAGTAATACGGTGCCTAAAGCCGTTTAAGGCCACCCCCCTAGAGGGTCTAGAATTCTTCCTCGGGGCTCAAATTCGCACAGAATGTGTAGTATTATGCATAGAAGATACCCTGCGAGTTTGGAGTCCAAGCGACTTGATTTTGGGGGGTTGGGCCTGCTCCCTATATGGCCTTGTAGCCGTTCCGAGTCGCTCAGACTGAGTAATACGGTGCCTAAAGCCGTTTAAGGCCACCCCCCTAGAGGGTCTAGAATTCTTCCTCGGGGCTCAAATTCGCACAAAATGTGTAGTATTATGCATAGAAGATACCCTGCGAGTTTGGAGTCCAAGCGACTTGATTTTGGGGGGTTGGGCCTGCTCCCTGTATGGCCTTGTAGCCGTTCTGAGTCGCTCACAGACTGAGTAATACGGTGCCTAAAGCCGTTTAAGGCCACCCCCCTAGAGGGTCTAGAATTCTTCCTCGGGGCTCAAATTCGCACAGAATGTGTAGTATTATGCATAGAAGATACCCTGCGAGTTTGGAGTCCAAGCGACTTGATTTTGGGGGGTTGGGCCTGCTCCCTATATGGCCTTGTAGCCGTTCCGAGTCGCTCAGACTGAGTAATACGGTGCCTAAAGCCGTTTAAGGCCACCCCCCTAGAGGGTCTAGAATTCTTCCTCGGGGCTCAAATTCGCACAAAATGTGTAGTATTATGCATAGAAGATACCCTGCGAGTTTGGAGTCCAAGCGACTTGATTTTGGGGGGTTGGGCCTGCTCCCTGTATGGCCTTGTAGCCGTTCTGAGTCGCTCACAGACTGAGTAATACGGTGCCTAAAGCCGTTTAAGGCCACCCCCCTAGAGGGTCTAGAATTCTTCCTCGGGGCTCAAATTCGCACAGAATGTGTAGTATTATGCATAGAAGATACCCTGCGAGTTTGGAGTCCAAGCGACTTGATTTTGGGGGGTTGGGCCTGCTCCCTATATGGCCTTGTAGCCGTTCCGAGTCGCTCAGACTGAGTAATACGGTGCCTAAAGCCGTTTAAGGCCACCCCCCTAGAGGGTCTAGAATTCTTCCTCGGGGCTCAAATTCGCACAGAATGTGTAGTATTATGCATAGAAGATACCCTGCGAGTTTGGAGTCCAAGCGACTTGATTTTGGGGGGTTGGGCCTGCTCCCTATATGGCCTTGTAGCCGTTCCGAGTCGCTCAGACTGAGTAATACGGTGCCTAAAGCCGTTTAAGGCCACCCCCCTAGAGGGTCTAGAATTCTTCCTCGGGGCTCAAATTCGCACAGAATGTGTAGTATTATGCATAGAAGATACCCTGCGAGTTTGGAGTCCAAGCGACTTGATTTTGGGGGGTTGGGCCTGCTCCCTGTATGGCCTTGTAGCCGTTCTGAGTCGCTCACAGACTGAGTAATACGGTGCCTAAAGCCGTTTAAGGCCACCCCCCTAGAGGGTCTAGAATTCTTCCTCGGGGCTCAAATTCGCACAGAATGTGTAGTATTATGCATAGAAGATACCCTGCGAGTTTGGAGTCCAAGCGACTTGATTTTGGGGGGTTGGGCCTGCTCCCTATATGGCCTTGTAGCCGTTCCGAGTCGCTCAGACTGAGTAATACGGTGCCTAAAGCCGTTTAAGGCCACCCCCCTAGAGGGTCTAGAATTCTTCCTCGGGGCTCAAATTCGCACAGAATGTGTAGTATTATGCATAGAAGATACCCTGCGAGTTTGGAGTCCAAGCGACTTGATTTTGGGGGGTTGGGCCTGCTCCCTATATGGCCTTGTAGCCGTTCCGAGTCGCTCAGACTGAGTAATACGGTGCCTAAAGCCGTTTAAGGCCACCCCCCTAGAGGGTCTAGAATTCTTCCTCGGGGCTCAAATTCGCACAAAATGTGTAGTATTATGCATAGAAGATACCCTGCGAGTTTGGAGTCCAAGCGACTTGATTTTGGGGGGTTGGGCCTGCTCCCTGTATGGCCTTGTAGCCGTTCTGAGTCGCTCACAGACTGAGTAATACGGTGCCTAAAGCCGTTTAAGGCCACCCCCCTAGAGGGTCTAGAATTCTTCCTCGGGGCTCAAATTCGCACAGAATGTGTAGTATTATGCATAGAAGATACCCTGCGAGTTTGGAGTCCAAGCGACTTGATTTTGGGGGGTTGGGCCTGCTCCCTATATGGCCTTGTAGCCGTTCCGAGTCGCTCAGACTGAGTAATACGGTGCCTAAAGCCGTTTAAGGCCACCCCCCTAGAGGGTCTAGAATTCTTCCTCGGGGCTCAAATTCGCACAGAATGTGTAGTATTATGCATAGAAGATACCCTGCGAGTTTGGAGTCCAAGCGACTTGATTTTGGGGGGTTGGGCCTGCTCCCTATATGGCCTTGTAGCCGTTCCGAGTCGCTCAGACTGAGTAATACGGTGCCTAAAGCCGTTTAAGGCCACCCCCCTAGAGGGTCTAGAATTCTTCCTCGGGGCTCAAATTCGCACAGAATGTGTAGTATTATGCATAGAAGATACCCTGCGAGTTTGGAGTCCAAGCGACTTGATTTTGGGGGGTTGGGCCTGCTCCCTATATGGCCTTGTAGCCGTTCCGAGTCGCTCAGACTGAGTAATACGGTGCCTAAAGCCGTTTAAGGCCACCCCCCTAGAGGGTCTAGAATTCTTCCTCGGGGCTCAAATTCGCACAAAATGTGTAGTATTATGCATAGAAGATACCCTGCGAGTTTGGAGTCCAAGCGACTTGATTTTGGGGGGTTGGGCCTGCTCCCTGTATGGCCTTGTAGCCGTTCTGAGTCGCTCACAGACTGAGTAATACGGTGCCTAAAGCCGTTTAAGGCCACCCCCCTAGAGGGTCTAGAATTCTTCCTCGGGGCTCAAATTCGCACAGAATGTGTAGTATTATGCATAGAAGATACCCTGCGAGTTTGGAGTCCAAGCGACTTGATTTTGGGGGGTTGGGCCTGCTCCCTATATGGCCTTGTAGCCGTTCCGAGTCGCTCAGACTGAGTAATACGGTGCCTAAAGCCGTTTAAGGCCACCCCCCTAGAGGGTCTAGAATTCTTCCTCGGGGCTCAAATTCGCACAGAATGTGTAGTATTATGCATAGAAGATACCCTGCGAGTTTGGAGTCCAAGCGACTTGATTTTGGGGGGTTGGGCCTGCTCCCTGTATGGCCTTGTAGCCGTTCTGAGTCGCTCACAGACTGAGTAATACGGTGCCTAAAGCCGTTTAAGGCCACCCCCCTAGAGGGTCTAGAATTCTTCCTCGGGGCTCAAATTCGCACAGAATGTGTAGTATTATGCATAGAAGATACCCTGCGAGTTTGGAGTCCAAGCGACTTGATTTTGGGGGGTTGGGCCTGCTCCCTATATGGCCTTGTAGCCGTTCCGAGTCGCTCAGACTGAGTAATACGGTGCCTAAAGCCGTTTAAGGCCACCCCCCTAGAGGGTCTAGAATTCTTCCTCGGGGCTCAAATTCGCACAGAATGTGTAGTATTATGCATAGAAGATACCCTGCGAGTTTGGAGTCCAAGCGACTTGATTTTGGGGGGTTGGGCCTGCTCCCTATATGGCCTTGTAGCCGTTCTGAGTCGCTCACAGACTGAGTAATACGGTGCCTAAAGCCGTTTAAGGCCACCCCCCTAGAGGGTCTAGAATTCTTCCTCGGGGCTCAAATTCGCACAGAATGTGTAGTATTATGCATAGAAGATACCCTGCGAGTTTGGAGTCCAAGCGACTTGATTTTGGGGGGTTGGGCCTGCTCCCTATATGGCCTTGTAGCCGTTCCGAGTCGCTCAGACTGAGTAATACGGTGCCTAAAGCCGTTTAAGGCCACCCCCCTAGAGGGTCTAGAATTCTTCCTCGGGGCTCAAATTCGCACAGAATGTGTAGTATTATGCATAGAAGATACCCTGCGAGTTTGGAGTCCAAGCGACTTGATTTTGGGGGGTTGGGCCTGCTCCCTATATGGCCTTGTAGCCGTTCCGAGTCGCTCAGACTGAGTAATACGGTGCCTAAAGCCGTTTAAGGCCACCCCCCTAGAGGGTCTAGAATTCTTCCTCGGGGCTCAAATTCGCACAGAATGTGTAGTATTATGCATAGAAGATACCCTGCGAGTTTGGAGTCCAAGCGACTTGATTTTGGGGGGTTGGGCCTGCTCCCTGTATGGCCTTGTAGCCGTTCTGAGTCGCTCACAGACTGAGTAATACGGTGCCTAAAGCCGTTTAAGGCCACCCCCCTAGAGGGTCTAGAATTCTTCCTCGGGGCTCAAATTCGCACAGAATGTGTAGTATTATGCATAGAAGATACCCTGCGAGTTTGGAGTCCAAGCGACTTGATTTTGGGGGGTTGGGCCTGCTCCCTATATGGCCTTGTAGCCGTTCCGAGTCGCTCAGACTGAGTAATACGGTGCCTAAAGCCGTTTAAGGCCACCCCCCTAGAGGGTCTAGAATTCTTCCTCGGGGCTCAAATTCGCACAGAATGTGTAGTATTATGCATAGAAGATACCCTGCGAGTTTGGAGTCCAAGCGACTTGATTTTGGGGGGTTGGGCCTGCTCCCTATATGGCCTTGTAGCCGTTCCGAGTCGCTCAGACTGAGTAATACGGTGCCTAAAGCCGTTTAAGGCCACCCCCCTAGAGGGTCTAGAATTCTTCCTCGGGGCTCAAATTCGCACAGAATGTGTAGTATTATGCATAGAAGATACCCTGCGAGTTTGGAGTCCAAGCGACTTGATTTTGGGGGGTTGGGCCTGCTCCCTATATGGCCTTGTAGCCGTTCCGAGTCGCTCAGACTGAGTAATACGGTGCCTAAAGCCGTTTAAGGCCACCCCCCTAGAGGGTCTAGAATTCTTCCTCGGGGCTCAAATTCGCACAAAATGTGTAGTATTATGCATAGAAGATACCCTGCGAGTTTGGAGTCCAAGCGACTTGATTTTGGGGGGTTGGGCCTGCTCCCTGTATGGCCTTGTAGCCGTTCTGAGTCGCTCACAGACTGAGTAATACGGTGCCTAAAGCCGTTTAAGGCCACCCCCCTAGAGGGTCTAGAATTCTTCCTCGGGGCTCAAATTCGCACAGAATGTGTAGTATTATGCATAGAAGATACCCTGCGAGTTTGGAGTCCAAGCGACTTGATTTTGGGGGGTTGGGCCTGCTCCCTATATGGCCTTGTAGCCGTTCCGAGTCGCTCAGACTGAGTAATACGGTGCCTAAAGCCGTTTAAGGCCACCCCCCTAGAGGGTCTAGAATTCTTCCTCGGGGCTCAAATTCGCACAGAATGTGTAGTATTATGCATAGAAGATACCCTGCGAGTTTGGAGTCCAAGCGACTTGATTTTGGGGGGTTGGGCCTGCTCCCTGTATGGCCTTGTAGCCGTTCTGAGTCGCTCACAGACTGAGTAATACGGTGCCTAAAGCCGTTTAAGGCCACCCCCCTAGAGGGTCTAGAATTCTTCCTCGGGGCTCAAATTCGCACAGAATGTGTAGTATTATGCATAGAAGATACCCTGCGAGTTTGGAGTCCAAGCGACTTGATTTTGGGGGGTTGGGCCTGCTCCCTATATGGCCTTGTAGCCGTTCCGAGTCGCTCAGACTGAGTAATACGGTGCCTAAAGCCGTTTAAGGCCACCCCCCTAGAGGGTCTAGAATTCTTCCTCGGGGCTCAAATTCGCACAGAATGTGTAGTATTATGCATAGAAGATACCCTGCGAGTTTGGAGTCCAAGCGACTTGATTTTGGGGGGTTGGGCCTGCTCCCTATATGGCCTTGTAGCCGTTCCGAGTCGCTCAGACAGAGTAATACGGTGCCTAAAGCCGTTTAAGGCCACCCCCCTAGAGGGTCTAGAATTCTTCCTCGGGGCTCAAATTCGCACAGAATGTGTAGTATTATGCATAGAAGATACCCTGCGAGTTTGGAGTCCAAGCGACTTGATTTTGGGGGGTTGGGCCTGCTCCCTATATGGCCTTGTAGCCGTTCCGAGTCGCTCAGACTGAGTAATACGGTGCCTAAAGCCGTTTAAGGCCACCCCCCTAGAGGGTCTAGAATTCTTCCTCGGGGCTCAAATTCGCACAAAATGTGTAGTATTATGCATAGAAGATACCCTGCGAGTTTGGAGTCCAAGCGACTTGATTTTGGGGGGTTGGGCCTGCTCCCTGTATGGCCTTGTAGCCGTTCTGAGTCGCTCACAGACTGAGTAATACGGTGCCTAAAGCCGTTTAAGGCCACCCCCCTAGAGGGTCTAGAATTCTTCCTCGGGGCTCAAATTCGCACAGAATGTGTAGTATTATGCATAGAAGATACCCTGCGAGTTTGGAGTCCAAGCGACTTGATTTTGGGGGGTTGGGCCTGCTCCCTATATGGCCTTGTAGCCGTTCCGAGTCGCTCAGACTGAGTAATACGGTGCCTAAAGCCGTTTAAGGCCACCCCCCTAGAGGGTCTAGAATTCTTCCTCGGGGCTCAAATTCGCACAGAATGTGTAGTATTATGCATAGAAGATACCCTGCGAGTTTGGAGTCCAAGCGACTTGATTTTGGGGGGTTGGGCCTGCTCCCTGTATGGCCTTGTAGCCGTTCTGAGTCGCTCACAGACTGAGTAATACGGTGCCTAAAGCCGTTTAAGGCCACCCCCCTAGAGGGTCTAGAATTCTTCCTCGGGGCTCAAATTCGCACAGAATGTGTAGTATTATGCATAGAAGATACCCTGCGAGTTTGGAGTCCAAGCGACTTGATTTTGGGGGGTTGGGCCTGCTCCCTATATGGCCTTGTAGCCGTTCCGAGTCGCTCAGACTGAGTAATACGGTGCCTAAAGCCGTTTAAGGCCACCCCCCTAGAGGGTCTAGAATTCTTCCTCGGGGCTCAAATTCGCACAGAATGTGTAGTATTATGCATAGAAGATACCCTGCGAGTTTGGAGTCCAAGCGACTTGATTTTGGGGGGTTGGGCCTGCTCCCTATATGGCCTTGTAGCCGTTCCGAGTCGCTCAGACTGAGTAATACGGTGCCTAAAGCCGTTTAAGGCCACCCCCCTAGAGGGTCTAGAATTCTTCCTCGGGGCTCAAATTCGCACAGAATGTGTAGTATTATGCATAGAAGATACCCTGCGAGTTTGGAGTCCAAGCGACTTGATTTTGGGGGGTTGGGCCTGCTCCCTATATGGCCTTGTAGCCGTTCCGAGTCGCTCAGACTGAGTAATACGGTGCCTAAAGCCGTTTAAGGCCACCCCCCTAGAGGGTCTAGAATTCTTCCTCGGGGCTCAAATTCGCACAAAATGTGTAGTATTATGCATAGAAGATACCCTGCGAGTTTGGAGTCCAAGCGACTTGATTTTGGGGGGTTGGGCCTGCTCCCTGTATGGCCTTGTAGCCGTTCTGAGTCGCTCACAGACTGAGTAATACGGTGCCTAAAGCCGTTTAAGGCCACCCCCCTAGAGGGTCTAGAATTCTTCCTCGGGGCTCAAATTCGCACAGAATGTGTAGTATTATGCATAGAAGATACCCTGCGAGTTTGGAGTCCAAGCGACTTGATTTTGGGGGGTTGGGCCTGCTCCCTATATGGCCTTGTAGCCGTTCCGAGTCGCTCAGACTGAGTAATACGGTGCCTAAAGCCGTTTAAGGCCACCCCCCTAGAGGGTCTAGAATTCTTCCTCGGGGCTCAAATTCGCACAGAATGTGTAGTATTATGCATAGAAGATACCCTGCGAGTTTGGAGTCCAAGCGACTTGATTTTGGGGGGTTGGGCCTGCTCCCTATATGGCCTTGTAGCCGTTCCGAGTCGCTCAGACTGAGTAATACGGTGCCTAAAGCCGTTTAAGGCCACCCCCCTAGAGGGTCTAGAATTCTTCCTCGGGGCTCAAATTCGCACAGAATGTGTAGTATTATGCATAGAAGATACCCTGCGAGTTTGGAGTCCAAGCGACTTGATTTTGGGGGGTTGGGCCTGCTCCCTATATGGCCTTGTAGCCGTTCCGAGTCGCTCAGACTGAGTAATACGGTGCCTAAAGCCGTTTAAGGCCACCCCCCTAGAGGGTCTAGAATTCTTCCTCGGGGCTCAAATTCGCACAAAATGTGTAGTATTATGCATAGAAGATACCCTGCGAGTTTGGAGTCCAAGCGACTTGATTTTGGGGGGTTGGGCCTGCTCCCTGTATGGCCTTGTAGCCGTTCTGAGTCGCTCACAGACTGAGTAATACGGTGCCTAAAGCCGTTTAAGGCCACCCCCCTAGAGGGTCTAGAATTCTTCCTCGGGGCTCAAATTCGCACAGAATGTGTAGTATTATGCATAGAAGATACCCTGCGAGTTTGGAGTCCAAGCGACTTGATTTTGGGGGGTTGGGCCTGCTCCCTATATGGCCTTGTAGCCGTTCCGAGTCGCTCAGACTGAGTAATACGGTGCCTAAAGCCGTTTAAGGCCACCCCCCTAGAGGGTCTAGAATTCTTCCTCGGGGCTCAAATTCGCACAGAATGTGTAGTATTATGCATAGAAGATACCCTGCGAGTTTGGAGTCCAAGCGACTTGATTTTGGGGGGTTGGGCCTGCTCCCTGTATGGCCTTGTAGCCGTTCTGAGTCGCTCACAGACTGAGTAATACGGTGCCTAAAGCCGTTTAAGGCCACCCCCCTAGAGGGTCTAGAATTCTTCCTCGGGGCTCAAATTCGCACAGAATGTGTAGTATTATGCATAGAAGATACCCTGCGAGTTTGGAGTCCAAGCGACTTGATTTTGGGGGGTTGGGCCTGCTCCCTATATGGCCTTGTAGCCGTTCCGAGTCGCTCAGACTGAGTAATACGGTGCCTAAAGCCGTTTAAGCCCACCCCCCTAGAGGGTCTAGAATTCTTCCTCGGGGCTCAAATTCGCACAGAATGTGTAGTATTATGCATAGAAGATACCCTGCGAGTTTGGAGTCCAAGCGACTTGATTTTGGGGGGTTGGGCCTGCTCCCTATATGGCCTTGTAGCCGTTCCGAGTCGCTCAGACTGAGTAATACGGTGCCTAAAGCCGTTTAAGGCCACCCCCCTAGAGGGTCTAGAATTCTTCCTCGGGGCTCAAATTCGCACAGAATGTGTAGTATTATGCATAGAAGATACCCTGCGAGTTTGGAGTCCAAGCGACTTGATTTTGGGGGGTTGGGCCTGCTCCCTATATGGCCTTGTAGCCGTTCCGAGTCGCTCAGACTGAGTAATACGGTGCCTAAAGCCGTTTAAGGCCACCCCCCTAGAGGGTCTAGAATTCTTCCTCGGGGCTCAAATTCGCACAAAATGTGTAGTATTATGCATAGAAGATACCCTGCGAGTTTGGAGTCCAAGCGACTTGATTTTGGGGGGTTGGGGCCTGCTCCCTGTATGGCCTTGTAGCCGTTCTGAGTCGCTCACAGACTGAGTAATACGGTGCCTAAAGCCGTTTAAGGCCACCCCCCTAGAGGGTCTAGAATTCTTCCTCGGGGCTCAAATTCGCACAGAATGTGTAGTATTATGCATAGAAGATACCCTGCGAGTTTGGAGTCCAAGCGACTTGATTTTGGGGGGTTGGGCCTGCTCCCTATATGGCCTTGTAGCCGTTCCGAGTCGCTCAGACTGAGTAATACGGTGCCTAAAGCCGTTTAAGGCCACCCCCCTAGAGGGTCTAGAATTCTTCCTCGGGGCTCAAATTCGCACAGAATGTGTAGTATTATGCATAGAAGATACCCTGCGAGTTTGGAGTCCAAGCGACTTGATTTTGGGGGGTTGGGCCTGCTCCCTGTATGGCCTTGTAGCCGTTCTGAGTCGCTCACAGACTGAGTAATACGGTGCCTAAAGCCGTTTAAGGCCACCCCCCTAGAGGGTCTAGAATTCTTCCTCGGGGCTCAAATTCGCACAGAATGTGTAGTATTATGCATAGAAGATACCCTGCGAGTTTGGAGTCCAAGCGACTTGATTTTGGGGGTTGGGCCTGCTCCCTATATGGCCTTGTAGCCGTTCTGAGTCGCTCACAGACTGAGTAATACGGTGCCTAAAGCCGTTTAAGGCCACCCCCCTAGAGGGTCTAGAATTCTTCCTCGGGGCTCAAATTCGCACAGAATGTGTAGTATTATGCATAGAAGATACCCTGCGAGTTTGGAGTCCAAGCGACTTGATTTTGGGGGGTTGGGCCTGCTCCCTATATGGCCTTGTAGCCGTTCCGAGTCGCTCAGACTGAGTAATACGGTGCCTAAAGCCGTTTAAGGCCACCCCCCTAGAGGGTCTAGAATTCTTCCTCGGGGCTCAAATTCGCACAGAATGTGTAGTATTATGCATAGAAGATACCCTGCGAGTTTGGAGTCCAAGCGACTTGATTTTGGGGGGTTGGGCCTGCTCCCTATATGGCCTTGTAGCCGTTCCGAGTCGCTCAGACTGAGTAATACGGTGCCTAAAGCCGTTTAAGGCCACCCCCCTAGAGGGTCTAGAATTCTTCCTCGGGGCTCAAATTCGCACAGAATGTGTAGTATTATGCATAGAAGATACCCTGCGAGTTTGGAGTCCAAGCGACTTGATTTTGGGGGGTTGGGCCTGCTCCCTGTATGGCCTTGTAGCCGTTCTGAGTCGCTCACAGACTGAGTAATACGGTGCCTAAAGCCGTTTAAGGCCACCCCCCTAGAGGGTCTAGAATTCTTCCTCGGGGCTCAAATTCGCACAGAATGTGTAGTATTATGCATAGAAGATACCCTGCGAGTTTGGAGTCCAAGCGACTTGATTTTGGGGGGTTGGGCCTGCTCCCTATATGGCCTTGTAGCCGTTCCGAGTCGCTCAGACTGAGTAATACGGTGCCTAAAGCCGTTTAAGGCCACCCCCCTAGAGGGTCTAGAATTCTTCCTCGGGGCTCAAATTCGCACAGAATGTGTAGTATTATGCATAGAAGATACCCTGCGAGTTTGGAGTCCAAGCGACTTGATTTTGGGGGGTTGGGCCTGCTCCCTATATGGCCTTGTAGCCGTTCCGAGTCGCTCAGACTGAGTAATACGGTGCCTAAAGCCGTTTAAGGCCACCCCCCTAGAGGGTCTAGAATTCTTCCTCGGGGCTCAAATTCGCACAGAATGTGTAGTATTATGCATAGAAGATACCCTGCGAGTTTGGAGTCCAAGCGACTTGATTTTGGGGGGTTGGGCCTGCTCCCTATATGGCCTTGTAGCCGTTCCGAGTCGCTCAGACTGAGTAATACGGTGCCTAAAGCCGTTTAAGGCCACCCCCTAGAGGGTCTAGAATTCTTCCTCGGGGCTCAAATTCGCACAAAATGTGTAGTATTATGCATAGAAGATACCCTGCGAGTTTGGAGTCCAAGCGACTTGATTTTGGGGGGTTGGGCCTGCTCCCTGTATGGCCTTGTAGCCGTTCTGAGTCGCTCACAGACTGAGTAATACGGTGCCTAAAGCCGTTTAAGGCCACCCCCCTAGAGGGTCTAGAATTCTTCCTCGGGGCTCAAATTCGCACAGAATGTGTAGTATTATGCATAGAAGATACCCTGCGAGTTTGGAGTCCAAGCGACTTGATTTTGGGGGGTTGGGCCTGCTCCCTATATGGCCTTGTAGCCGTTCCGAGTCGCTCAGACTGAGTAATACGGTGCCTAAAGCCGTTTAAGGCCACCCCCCTAGAGGGTCTAGAATTCTTCCTCGGGGCTCAAATTCGCACAGAATGTGTAGTATTATGCATAGAAGATACCCTGCGAGTTTGGAGTCCAAGCGACTTGATTTTGGGGGGTTGGGCCTGCTCCCTGTATGGCCTTGTAGCCGTTCTGAGTCGCTCACAGACTGAGTAATACGGTGCCTAAAGCCGTTTAAGGCCACCCCCCTAGAGGGTCTAGAATTCTTCCTCGGGCTCAAATTCGCACAGAATGTGTAGTATTATGCATAGAAGATACCCTGCGAGTTTGGAGTCCAAGCGACTTGATTTTGGGGGGTTGGGCCTGCTCCCTATATGGCCTTGTAGCCGTTCCGAGTCGCTCAGACTGAGTAATACGGTGCCTAAAGCCGTTTAAGGCCACCCCCCTAGAGGGTCTAGAATTCTTCCTCGGGGCTCAAATTCGCACAGAATGTGTAGTATTATGCATAGAAGATACCCTGCGAGTTTGGAGTCCAAGCGACTTGATTTTGGGGGGTTGGGCCTGCTCCCTATATGGCCTTGTAGCCGTTCCGAGTCGCTCAGACTGAGTAATACGGTGCCTAAAGCCGTTTAAGGCCACCCCCCTAGAGGGTCTAGAATTCTTCCTCGGGGCTCAAATTCGCACAGAATGTGTAGTATTATGCATAGAAGATACCCTGCGAGTTTGGAGTCCAAGCGACTTGATTTTGGGGGGTTGGGCCTGCTCCCTGTATGGCCTTGTAGCCGTTCTGAGTCGCTCACAGACTGAGTAATACGGTGCCTAAAGCCGTTTAAGGCCACCCCCCTAGAGGGTCTAGAATTCTTCCTCGGGGCTCAAATTCGCACAGAATGTGTAGTATTATGCATAGAAGATACCCTGCGAGTTTGGAGTCCAAGCGACTTGATTTTGGGGGGTTGGGCCTGCTCCCTATATGGCCTTGTAGCCGTTCCGAGTCGCTCAGACTGAGTAATACGGTGCCTAAAGCCGTTTAAGGCCACCCCCCTAGAGGGTCTAGAATTCTTCCTCGGGGCTCAAATTCGCACAGAATGTGTAGTATTATGCATAGAAGATACCCTGCGAGTTTGGAGTCCAAGCGACTTGATTTTGGGGGGTTGGGCCTGCTCCCTATATGGCCTTGTAGCCGTTCCGAGTCGCTCAGACTGAGTAATACGGTGCCTAAAGCCGTTTAAGGCCACCCCCCTAGAGGGTCTAGAATTCTTCCTCGGGGCTCAAATTCGCACAGAATGTGTAGTATTATGCATAGAAGATACCCTGCGAGTTTGGAGTCCAAGCGACTTGATTTTGGGGGGTTGGGCCTGCTCCCTATATGGCCTTGTAGCCGTTCCGAGTCGCTCAGACTGAGTAATACGGTGCCTAAAGCCGTTTAAGGCCACCCCCCTAGAGGGTCTAGAATTCTTCCTCGGGGCTCAAATTCGCACAAAATGTGTAGTATTATGCATAGAAGATACCCTGCGAGTTTGGAGTCCAAGCGACTTGATTTTGGGGGGTTGGGCCTGCTCCCTGTATGGCCTTGTAGCCGTTCTGAGTCGCTCACAGACTGAGTAATACGGTGCCTAAAGCCGTTTAAGGCCACCCCCCTAGAGGGTCTAGAATTCTTCCTCGGGGCTCAAATTCGCACAAAATGTGTAGTATTATGCATAGAAGATACCCTGCGAGTTTGGAGTCCAAGCGACTTGATTTTGGGGGGTTGGGCCTGCTCCCTGTATGGCCTTGTAGCCGTTCTGAGTCGCTCACAGACTGAGTAATACGGTGCCTAAAGCCGTTTAAGGCCACCCCCCTAGAGGGTCTAGAATTCTTCCTCGGGGCTCAAATTCGCACAGAATGTGTAGTATTATGCATAGAAGATACCCTGCGAGTTTGGAGTCCAAGCGACTTGATTTTGGGGGGTTGGGCCTGCTCCCTATATGGCCTTGTAGCCGTTCCGAGTCGCTCAGACTGAGTAATACGGTGCCTAAAGCCGTTTAAGGCCACCCCCCTAGAGGGTCTAGAATTCTTCCTCGGGGCTCAAATTCGCACAGAATGTGTAGTATTATGCATAGAAGATACCCTGCGAGTTTGGAGTCCAAGCGACTTGATTTTGGGGGGTTGGGCCTGCTCCCTGTATGGCCTTGTAGCCGTTCTGAGTCGCTCACAGACTGAGTAATACGGTGCCTAAAGCCGTTTAAGGCCACCCCCCTAGAGGGTCTAGAATTCTTCCTCGGGGCTCAAATTCGCACAGAATGTGTAGTATTATGCATAGAAGATACCCTGCGAGTTTGGAGTCCAAGCGACTTGATTTTGGGGGTTGGGCCTGCTCCCTGTATGGCCTTGTAGCCGTTCTGAGTCGCTCACAGACTGAGTAATACGGTGCCTAAAGCCGTTTAAGGCCACCCCCCTAGAGGGTCTAGAATTCTTCCTCGGGGCTCAAATTCGCACAGAATGTGTAGTATTATGCATAGAAGATACCCTGCGAGTTTGGAGTCCAAGCGACTTGATTTTGGGGGGTTGGGCCTGCTCCCTATATGGCCTTGTAGCCGTTCCGAGTCGCTCAGACTGAGTAATACGGTGCCTAAAGCCGTTTAAGGCCACCCCCCTAGAGGGTCTAGAATTCTTCCTCGGGGCTCAAATTCGCACAGAATGTGTAGTATTATGCATAGAAGATACCCTGCGAGTTTGGAGTCCAAGCGACTTGATTTTGGGGGGTTGGGCCTGCTCCCTATATGGCCTTGTAGCCGTTCCGAGTCGCTCAGACTGAGTAATACGGTGCCTAAAGCCGTTTAAGGCCACCCCCCTAGAGGGTCTAGAATTCTTCCTCGGGGCTCAAATTCGCACAGAATGTGTAGTATTATGCATAGAAGATACCCTGCGAGTTTGGAGTCCAAGCGACTTGATTTTGGGGGGTTGGGCCTGCTCCCTATATGGCCTTGTAGCCGTTCCGAGTCGCTCAGACTGAGTAATACGGTGCCTAAAGCCGTTTAAGGCCACCCCCCTAGAGGGTCTAGAATTCTTCCTCGGGGCTCAAATTCGCACAAAATGTGTAGTATTATGCATAGAAGATACCCTGCGAGTTTGGAGTCCAAGCGACTTGATTTTGGGGGGTTGGGCCTGCTCCCTGTATGGCCTTGTAGCCGTTCTGAGTCGCTCACAGACTGAGTAATACGGTGCCTAAAGCCGTTTAAGGCCACCCCCCTAGAGGGTCTAGAATTCTTCCTCGGGGCTCAAATTCGCACAGAATGTGTAGTATTATGCATAGAAGATACCCTGCGAGTTTGGAGTCCAAGCGACTTGATTTTGGGGGGTTGGGCCTGCTCCCTATATGGCCTTGTAGCCGTTCCGAGTCGCTCAGACTGAGTAATACGGTGCCTAAAGCCGTTTAAGGCCACCCCCCTAGAGGGTCTAGAATTCTTCCTCGGGGCTCAAATTCGCACAGAATGTGTAGTATTATGCATAGAAGATACCCTGCGAGTTTGGAGTCCAAGCGACTTGATTTTGGGGGGTTGGGCCTGCTCCCTGTATGGCCTTGTAGCCGTTCTGAGTCGCTCACAGACTGAGTAATACGGTGCCTAAAGCCGTTTAAGGCCACCCCCCTAGAGGGTCTAGAATTCTTCCTCGGGGCTCAAATTCGCACAGAATGTGTAGTATTATGCATAGAAGATACCCTGCGAGTTTGGAGTCCAAGCGACTTGATTTTGGGGGGTTGGGCCTGCTCCCTATATGGCCTTGTAGCCGTTCCGAGTCGCTCAGACTGAGTAATACGGTGCCTAAAGCCGTTTAAGGCCACCCCCCTAGAGGGTCTAGAATTCTTCCTCGGGGCTCAAATTCGCACAGAATGTGTAGTATTATGCATAGAAGATACCCTGCGAGTTTGGAGTCCAAGCGACTTGATTTTGGGGGGTTGGGCCTGCTCCCTATATGGCCTTGTAGCCGTTCTGAGTCGCTCACAGACTGAGTAATACGGTGCCTAAAGCCGTTTAAGGCCACCCCCCTAGAGGGTCTAGAATTCTTCCTCGGGGCTCAAATTCGCACAGAATGTGTAGTATTATGCATAGAAGATACCCTGCGAGTTTGGAGTCCAAGCGACTTGATTTTGGGGGGTTGGGCCTGCTCCCTATATGGCCTTGTAGCCGTTCCGAGTCGCTCAGACTGAGTAATACGGTGCCTAAAGCCGTTTAAGGCCACCCCCCTAGAGGGTCTAGAATTCTTCCTCGGGGCTCAAATTCGCACAGAATGTGTAGTATTATGCATAGAAGA
>JANDEH010000139.1:0-38351 GCA_024610705.1 Tetragnatha versicolor
GCTCGGTGCCCGCGCCCGCCGGCACCTGCAGAGCCAGGGCCGCGACATCGTGCGGATCGACGACGAGATCTTCGACGACGCCCTCCTCGTCGAGGGAGCTGAGGGGCTCCAGGGCGAGGCCGCCCTCATGGCCACCCTCACCAGCCAGCGCACGGGCCGCATGGGCGACATCGTCGCGACGATCCAGGCCGAGCAGGATGCCATCATCCGCTCCGAGCTCCGCGGCACACTCGTCGTGCAGGGCGGGCCCGGAACGGGCAAGACCGCGGTCGCGCTGCACCGCGCTGCGTACCTGCTGTACTCGCACCGGGAGCGCCTCGCCGGCTCGGGAGTGCTCATCGTCGGCCCCTCGCGCAGCTTCCTGCAGTACATCGAGGCCGTGCTCCCGTCGCTCGGCGAGACGGGCGTCGTGCTCGCGAGCGTGGGCCAGCTGTTCCCCGGCGTCGACGTCGCCCGGGAGGACGTGCCCGAGGTCGCCGCGCTCAAGGGCTCCCTCGAGATGGCCAGGCTCCTGCAGCGCGCCGTGAAGAGCCGCCAGATTGTCCCCAAGGAGCCGCAGGTCGTCGACGTCAACGGCGAGCTGCTCACGATCGAGCCGTCGGTGATCCAGGCGGCCATGCACCGCGCGTGGGAGACCCGCAAGCCGCACAACGTCGCGCGCGTCACGTTCAACAAGACCGCACTCTCCGCGCTCGCCCGCCTGCTCGCCGAGCAGCTCAAGTCCCACGGGAACACCATCGAGGAGAGCGACCAGGCGTGGCTGCGCGAGGATCTGCGCACCTCGCAGGACGTCAAGGTCGCGCTCAACACGGCGTGGCTGCCGCTCACGCCCCAGAAGCTGCTGCAGGACCTGTACGCGCGGCCGCAGTGGCTCGCGTCGCTCACGCCGCGCTGGACGCCCGAGCAGCGCGCGCTGCTCCTGCGCGGCCGCGACGAGCCGTTCACCGTCTCCGACGTCGCGCTGCTCGACGAGGCGGCCGAGCTCCTCGGCGAAGTGGACGCGTCTGCCGACGCGAACCGCCGCGAGCTCAAGCAGCAGCGCAAGCGCGACCTCGAGAACGCGCAGGCGGCGATCGAGAACATGCAGGGTCGAGGGGCTCGTCGACGCCCGCACGCTCGCGGAGGGCTTCGAGGCGTCCGTCGGAGCGCGGCACGACGGCCGAGCTCGCCGCCGCCGACCGCACGTGGGCCTTCGGCCACATCGTCGTCGACGAGGCGCAGGAGCTCTCGCCGATGCAGTGGCGCGTGCTCATGCGCCGCAACCCGCTCAAGTCGTTCACGATCGTGGGCGACATCGCCCAGGCGTCGGCCGCCGCGGGAGCGACGAGCTGGCAGGCGGCGCTCGAGCCGCACGTGAAGGACTGGCGGCTCGAGGAGCTCACAGTCAACTACCGCACTCCCGCCCAGATCGCGGCCGTCGCCGAGTCGATGGCCCTGGCGCACGGGGTCAACATCACGCGGTCGCGTGCCGTGCGCGGGGGTGACTGGCCCGTCGACGTGGTGCGGACGGACGACGTCCCCACCGCCGTGGTCGACACGGTCACGGCCGACCGCGCGCTCGGGGACGGCACGGTCGCCGTCGTCGTGGGCGAGCGGCTCGTGGACTCCGTGCTCCAGGCGCTCGCGGCATCCTTCGGCCGGGAGGTCGGCCGCGGCGCGGCGGGGCTCGCGCGGGCGATCGCCGTCATCACGCCGCAGGAGTCCAAGGGCCTCGAGTTCGACTCCGTGGTCGTCGTGGAGCCGCAGGAGATGGTCGACGAGACGAGCCGCGGAGCGGCGTCCCTGTACGTCGCCATGACGCGGCCCACCCAGCGCCTGCACCTCGTCGCGTCGGGTGCGCTGCCCGCGGGCATCCTTCCCCCCGCTTAGGGATGCCCAGTAGTGGGGGCTGTGCGACCCCTGCGGCGGGGCGCACACTGTAGTCACGAGCAAGCCTTCGGGGGAGGGTTTGGATCGGTACGGAACAGTAGGGCCGGAGGCGGGGGAGCCTCCGGCCAACGTTCACCGTCAGGACTCACATCCCCTGGGCAAGCAGAGGGGGAACGGATGCCGTCGAATCGCATCCTCCGCGAACGGGTAGCGGGGCAGTCGGCCATGGCCGCCGTCGTGCGCGCCCAGGAGTCCGCCGCCCGCCCCGGCCGCCTCGCCCGGATCTTCGGCGTGAGCCCGCTCACGCCCGGCGCCCGTGCCCACTACCGCGGCGCCCTCGGCGAACTGCTGGTCGGCGACGCCCTCGAGAACCTCGGCCTCACATGGGACGTGCTGCACGACCTGCCCCTCGAGACCGGCGTGCTCGACCACCTGCTCATCGGGCGTGCCGGCGTCTTCACCGTGCACGCCGCGAACCTCGGCCGCAACGAGGTCGTCGTGGAGGGGACAGCGCTCACCGTCGGCGGCGAGCACCTGGACGACATCGAGCGCGCGGTGCGCGAGGCGGGGGAGGTGTCCCGACGGCTGTCCGATGCCGCCGGGGCGACGGTGCGCGTGCGCCCCATCCTCGTCGTCGTGGACCCGCTCAAGCTCGTCGTCAAGGCGCCCGCCGCCGAGGTGCGCGTCATCTCGTCGCGCGACCTCGAGGGCGTCCTTGCGCGCGCCCCGCGCACGCTCACGGGCGAGGAGGTCGCCCGCATCTCCGACGTCGCCGATCTCGAGAGCACGTGGCCGTGCCCGCCCGAGTCCGGTCTCGACACCCAGAAGCTGCACCGCGACTTCGGCGTGATCCGCTCCGCGGTCACCGACGCGCTCGTGCGTCGCATCGCGTGGGCCTCGCTCGCGACGATCGTCGTGTACGTGAGCGTGTGCTCCGTCATCGCGACCCTCGTCTCGGTGGTCATGCACTCCTAGCCGCCGTATCGTGGAGGGCATGGCCACTCCCGAGATCGTGTCCGCGTGGGTCGACGGCTACCGCACGGCGTGGCTCTCGAACGACCCCGACGACATCCGCGCGATCTTCACCGAGGATGCCGCGTACCGCGACGGCCCCGCCGCCGAGCCGTGGACCGGCCACGACGACATCGTGGCCCGCTGGCTCGCCCAGCAGGATGCCCCGGGCGACACGACCTTCTCGTGGCAGCCCGTGGCGCTCGAGGGCGATACTGCGGTCATCCGCTGTCTGACGGACTACGGCACGCGCACGTTCGACAACCTCTGGGTGCTGCGCTTCGCCGCCGACGGCCGCGCCCGCGAGTTCACGGACTGGTACGTCGAGCGGTGAGCCCCCGCACCCGGTACCTCGTGGCGGGCATCGGCGGGCTGGCGCTCGCCGTCGTGCTCGGGCTCGCGATCGCCGCCGTGCTGCGCGGTGTGACGACGCCGCCGGTGGCGGAGTCCACGACCCCGCCAGCAACCCCCTCCGCCTCCGCCCCGGCCGAGGCGGCGCCCCCGCCCGCGCCGCCCGTCGTCGAGCGGCCGCAGGCCGGCGCGAACGAGTGTGTCGATGCGCTCGGCGACGGTGCCGCCGACCTCGACTCCGTGCAGCTGAACGCGGACGACGACGACCTCGCGGTGCAGTTCCGCCTTGCGGCGCCGCTGGACGAGGCCTCCCTCGGGGGTTTCCGTCACGGCCGACGACGGCAAGAGCTACCTGCTCGCGGCCGAGGTGCGCGACGGGAAGGTCGAGCGGGTCACCGTGCAGGACTTCGACCGCTCGCGCACCGACGAGGTGCGGCGGCCGAGCGCGGTCGTCGACGGCGCGACCGTCACCGTGGTCTTCCCGACGCGCTCAAGCGTCTCGGCGACGACTGGGCGTGGTCGGCCTTCGCGTCGACGGACGGGTCCGCGCGCGACTCGTGCGCGACCACGCCCTTCGTGGGCTGACGTCAGCGGATGCAGGCGCCCGTGGGCACGGGCTCGCTGAGCCCTGCGGCCTGGTTCGTCACGGGCTCGAGCTCGAGCATCGTCATGGCGTAGCCGACGTTGGCCGTGTCGGAGCTGCGCGCGAACACGACGCCCGCTACCGAGCCGTCGAGGGTCAGGAGCGGGCCGCCCGAGTTGCCCTCACGGATGTCCGCGGCGAGCGTGTACACCTCGCGCTGGCTGCGGGTGTCGCTGTAGATGTCCGGTACGGCGGGGCGGGAGACCGAGATGACGTTCGCGGCCCCGGAGGTGAACGGGCCGCCGTAGGGGTAGCCCTCGATCGCGGCATCCGTGCCCGCGGCGAGGGTCGAGGCGAGCGGCAGCGCGGGCGCGCTCAGGCCCGGCACGGCGATCACGGCGAGGTCGTCGATCGGGTCGAAGTAGACGACGCTGCCCGTCACCGACTGCCCGCCGATGGTCTCGATCACGGGATCGGTGACGCCCGCGACGACGTGGGCGTTGGTCACGACGCGGTCCTGGTAGACGACGAAGCCCGAGCCGGACTGCGCGACGCCGCACGCGTACGCGTTGCCCGTGATCCGCACGACCGACTGCGCCGCCTGGTTGAGCGCGCCGCTGCCCGTGTCGATCTGCGGGATCGTCGGTGTGCCGTCGATCGCGCCCGTGAACAGCGGGATGCCCTTGTCGACGACCGCCCCGCGCACCTGCGCGAGGAACGCCTCGACGGGGTCCGGCGTAAGCGTGTTGATGACGCGCAGCACAGTCGAGCCCGTGATCGCGCGCGAGAGCACCGGCACGCCGAGCTGCGAGACGCTGAACGAGACCATGGAGGCGACGAGTGCGGCGACGATGGCCGTGGCGACCGCACCGAGCGCGCGGTCGATACCGCTCAGGGGGCTGGCGAGGATGCCGCGGCGGATGAACCGCCCGATCGCGCTCCCGAGCGCGTGACCGAGGGCGACGAACCCGATCGCGACGACGACGGTGACGCCGAGGTGCAGGAACGGGACCGGGACGAGGTTCGCGATCAGGGGCGCGAGGAAGAACGCGGCGATGATGCCCGCGATGATGCCGGCGATGGTGAACGCGCTGCGGGAGAGTCCGTTGCGGAAGCCGTAGACCACGTACCCGACGAGCATGAGCACGAGCAGGGCGTCAAGGATGAGCGACTCGGTCACATCCTCATTCTGCCGGAGACCTACGCCGCGATGGGCGCCGACAGCGTGGCGCGCGAGCGGCCGAGGAGCTTCCACTCCTGGCTCGGGTCGAGCCACGCGGGGGCGAGCAGGTGCGGCCGCCCGTCGAACATGCGCATCGTGAACTCCGACGCGTGCAGCATGTGGTGGTGTGCGGAGCAGAGCAGCACGCCGTTGCCCACGTCGGTATCGCCGCCGTTCTCCCACTCCGTGACGTGGTGCGCGTGGCACCAACTGGGTGGGGCGGTGCACTGGGGCCAGACGCAACCGCCGTCGCGGGCGGCGAGGGCGAGCTTCTGGAGGAGGGTGAAGTACCGTTCCAGCCGGCCGAGGTACAGGACCTCACCGTGCTCGCCGAGCACGACCCGGCGGACGCCCGAGTCGCAGGCGAGCTCGCCCACGGTCGCCGCGCTCACGGGCTCGTCGACTCCGTCGAGCCAGCCGACGCCGGTGCCGGAGGTGAGCGCGTCGTGGTTGATGATGGCGAGGACCGTGGCCGTGCTGCCCACGCCCTTCGAGCGCACTCCCGCGCGCAGCAGGCCGAACAGCACGTCGAACTGGCGCTGCTCGCGCGTGCGCGGGTCGCGGACGTGGGTGACGATCTCGCCCTCGGGGGTGACGATCGTCTCGGTGCCGCGCGCGAAGTCCTCCTCGGAGAGGAATCGCGGCTGCGCATCGGGTGCCATGGACTCGGAGAACGCGGCCTTGAGCTGCGCCGCCTCGACGGGGCTGGCGACTCCGTGGAAGGGGAAGAGGCCGTCGCGCTCGGCCCCGAGCACGAACGAGCGCTTCTCCCGCAGCTTCTCCTCCCGGGGCTCTGCGCCATCGGGGTCGAGGACCTCGCGCCAGACGCGCGCCATGATGGCGACCTCGTCGGCGGTGACCGTGCGAGCCTCGCCCACGAGTGCGACCTCGGCCGCCTCGACGTTGACGGGGTCGGCCCCTGCGTTGGCGGCCTGCGTGAGGCAGCGGGTGATGATCGCCGCCGCGTCCCGACCCACCGAGCCCTCGGTCAGCGCCGTCGCGACGTGCTCGAACGCGGCGGGCAGGATCTCGCCACCGAGGCCCACCCGCGGCGAGACCGCGGCGCCCAGCCGGATGCGTCGGGCGGCCTCGACCTGCGGCGCGCGCGTCAGCTGCTCCACGAGGTGCACGCCCCGCCGGTGGCCCAGCCGGTAGGCGAGCCCGCCGTTGCCGAGCTCGAACCGAGAGCGCTCCTCGAGCTCGGCGGCGGTAAGCACGCGCGTCGCGTCGATGAGTCTGCCCGCCTGCTCGGATGCCGTGGCGAAGGCGCACAGCTGCTCATCGGTGAGGTCGTGCACGCCGGCCGCCGCGACCTCGGCGAGCAGGGCGAGAGCCTGCTGCAGGGAGTCGGCGGCGCGAGAGGTCATATGAAGACAATACCAGTGTGGTCACAAGAAGAGCAGGTCAACAGCCATATTCGTGGACAACCCGCGCTGAGCGGGACTGTGGACGAGTGGTCAGAGCGAGGCGAGGCGCCGGTCGAGGTGCCGGAGCTCAGCGGGGTTGGCGGCGAGGCCGCGCGCCCGGCGCAGGGCGTGCGCCGCGGCATCCTTCTCGCCCGACCGCGCCAGCAGCTCGCCGCGCGCCGCCCAGTACAGGTGGTACCCGTCGAGCCCCTCGATCTGGTTGAGCAGCGCGAGCCCGGCCGGGGCGCCGTCGGCCATCGCGACGGCCACGGCGCGGTTGAGCCGCACGATGGGGGAATCGGCGAGCTCGACGAGGCGGTCGTAGCCCGTGACGATTGCGGGCCAGTCGGTGTCCGCGGCGGTGCGGGCGTTGGCGTGCTGGGCAGCGATCCACGCCTGCGCCTGGAACGGCCCCGGCACATCGAGGGCGAGCGCCGCGGCGAGGGCGCGGTTGCCGTGGTCGACGACCTCCGAGTCCCAGAGCGTGCGATCCTGGTCCTCGAGCAGCACGAGCTCGCCGCCCGCGAAGCGCGCCGCCGACCGGCTCTTGCCGTAGAGCTCGAGCGCGAGCAGCCCCAGCACCTCGGCATTGTCGGGCAGCGAGGATGCCAGTGCAGCCGTCAACCGGATCGCCTCGTCCACGAGGTCGAGCCGCGCGCCCTCCGTCGAGCGCGAGAGGTAGCCCTCGTTGTAGACGAGGTAGAGCACGGTGAGCACGGCCCCGATCCGCTCGTCGAGCGAGGCGGGAATGCTCAGCGGGATCCCCGCGTCCCGGATCTTGCGCTTCGCCCGCACGATCCGCTGCGCGAGCGTCGCCTCGGGCACGAGGAAGGCTGCGGCGATCTCGGGAGTCGTCAGCCCGCCGACGAGTCGCAGGGTGAGCGCGACCTGCGCGTCGCGGTCGAGCGCCGGGTGGCAGCAGAGCAGCACGAGGCGCAGGCGCTCGTCGCCCACGTCGGAATACTCGACGACCATGTCGGGCTCCTCCGTCTCGGGCAGGGTCATGAGGTAGGACGCCGCGGCGAGCCTGCGACGCTCAGCAGCTGCGCGGCGCAGGCGGTCGATCGCGCGGTTGCGCGCGACGGTGAACAGCCAGGCGGCCGGGTTGGCCGGGACCGACTCCCACGACGCGGCGGCGAGCAGGGCATCCTGGACGCACTCGTCCGCGAGGTCGAGGTCGCCGAAGCGGTGCGCGAGGAGGGCGAGCACGTGGCCGCCCTCCTCGCGCGCGAGGCGCGTGATCTCGGCGTCGAAGGCGCCCAACTACTGAGCGTCGGGGCGGAACGCGATCGGGCGGACCTCGATCGCGGCGTCGGTGAACGGCATCGCCGCGGCGAGCTCGAGGGCCTCGTCGAGGTCCTTGGCGCTGATGATGTAGTACCCGCCGAGCTGTTCCTTCGTCTCGGCGAACGGGCCGTCGACGAGCGTGTCCTTGCCGCCGACGCGCTGGATCGTCGTCGCCGTCGCGGCGGGCTGCAGGCGGCCGCCGCCGATCCAGTGCCCGCCGTCGACGAGCTTCTGGTTGTAGGCCATCCAGCCCGCCATGTACTCCTCGAAGCCGGGGGCGCCGGGCATCATGATGGTGCGGGACTCGACCTCGCCGAGCAGGAGCAGGTATTCCATGTGCCGTGCCTTCCTAGAATCCGAACAGGCCGAGGATGACGGCCATGACGAGCGCGGTGACGAGCTGGTGCCCGGTGTTGATCGCGTAGATGCCGGGGTGCCTTCCCTCGAAAAGGTAGTGCACGGCGGCCGTCGCCGCGGTGAAGCCCGCCAGAGCACCGCCGCGACGGCGAGCGTCACGAGCAGGGCGGAGCCGCCGAAGGATGCCACGGCGGTCGACGCCGCCGCGGAGAGCGTCACCGCCGTGACCGCGCCCATGAGGAACGACAGCGGGAACACCACCGCGGGGCGCTTCGGCTTGTTGGGGTCGACGCCCGTGAGCGCCTGCCACCGGTCGCCGAAGATCTTCGGGCGGTACCAGATCACGCCCACGAGCATTCCGGCGACCGTGGCGAGCACGATGGCGAGCAGGTTGAACGACATGGTGTCCTTTCGGGAGGGGGGTCCATCCCGCCTCTCGTGGACATGACGCAGCGCCCCTGCCGGATCGACAGGGGCGCTGCAGAAAAGTTTCTCGGTGGTCGAGCGGAGTTGAGACCTACTCGAACTGCACCCAGTCGGGGCAGCCCGAGGTCTGGAAGAACTTGTTCTCCTCGGTCAGGAACACCGTGATGCCCTGGTCCTGGAACTGGATCTCGCCGTTCTCGTCCTCGACGGCCCACGTGCAGCCGTCGGGCTGCTCGGTGGCGTCCTTGAACTGGTATCCGCCGTAGGGGGCGTCGACGCCGACCGTGTAGTCGCCCGAGCCGGAGAGGGTGACGAGGGCGCCTCCGCTCGTGTCGTCGGTGGTGGCGTCGCCCTGGGTGGTGTCGCCCGTGTCCGTGGGGGAATCCGTCGTCGCCGGGCTCGAGCAGCCGGCCAGGGCGACGAGGAGCAGGAGTGCAGCAGCTGTGCCGTGAAGGGTCTTCATGCTCGGATCGTATGCCCGGGCATCCTCGCGTCGCATGGGGTTTTGGCCTACCTCGGCGGTCGAGCGAAGCCGAGACCTCCCGCCCACAACTGGGGCTGCTGTGGTTGGCGTGATCTCCGTTTGACTGTCCCTACACGATCTGGGGGGATCATGACGGACACACTGGCTCGGGGGAGCCTCGGAACACTCGCGTACTCGGTGGTGACGGAGTGCCTGCGCATCCAGTCGAGCGCGCGCCGCCGGTCGCGCCTCGCGTGGCTCTTCGGCCAAGACCCGGTGCTGCCGGATGCCCGACCGTGGTACCGCGGGGCCCTCGGCGAGCTCGAGGTCGCCCGCACGCTGCGCTCGCTCGGCCCGGACTGGACCGTGCTGCGCCGCACCGACCCCGTCGCGGAGGCGCCCGACCTGCTCATCGGCCCCGCCGGCGTCTACACGATCGCGGTCAAGAACCACTCGCGCCAGCGCGTGTGGGTCAGCCACGCGGAGCTCCTCGTCAACGGCCACCGCACCAACCACCTGCAGGATGCCCGCCACCACGCGCGCCGCCTCAGCACGCAGCTCGGCGTCATCGTGACGCCCATCATCGCCGTCGTGGACCCGGCCACGCTCCAGCTCAAGCCCGGCGCGGACGGCGTCGAGGTCATCGCCGCCTCGCAGCTCGGACGGTACCTGTCGCGCCGCAAGTCGCGGTTCGGGACAGTCGCCGCTCCGGCGGGGTGGACGCCCTACGTGCCCGGCGACGCCCGGGTCGAGGGGCGGCTCGCGCGGCTCAAGGTCGAGGTGGACTCGGCGTGGCGGCGTCGGGTGGGGTGGATCGTGGGGGCGTCGATCGCGCTGACCGGGCTGATCGCGCTCGCGAACCTCGCCTAGGCGAACATTCCTCAGGCATACTCGTCCCGTGACTGATCTGGTTGTGGCGACGTGCGCGACGTGCGGTGCTGCGCACGGCGGCGAAGAATTCTGCCCGTCGTGCGGTACCCGGCTGAGAGCACCAGCAGTCGCCGAGGCTGAGATGCCTGCCGGTCTGCACGCCAAACGCGCCATCCGGTTCGCACTTATCCCGCTCGCCATCAACCTGGTCAGCAATCTGGCGATAGCCGCGCTCAACGAGACGATGCTGACCACGGCCTCCGACACCGTCTACTGGTTCGCGTTCGCCGGCTTCTTCGTCGTGTTCGCAGCGGCCCGGCTTGCGGTCGTTTCATCGATCGTCTTCGCGTTCTACAACGCGAGGCTCGCGCTCGCCGAGATCCGCGAGGGCACCTCCGGCGGGCGGAAGCGCGTCATCACGGCGATCGTGCTGGGGGTCATCCTGCTCGCACTCGCTCTCGTCAGCGTGGTCGCGCTGCTCGTCGAGCTCGTGGTGGGCTTCACGAGCGGGTACACCGGCTTCTGACTCTGCTAAACTCCCAAGGTTGCCGTCTAACGGCCGCGGATAAAGAGAGCCCAGTCATCCTGACAAGGGCGCCGCGCAACGAGGAGAGAGGGGATCACCTATGGCTCTTGAGGCCAGTGTCAAGAAGGCGATCATCGATGAGTACGCAACCCACCCGGGCGACACGGGTTCCCCCGAGGTCCAGGTGGCGATGCTCACGCACCGCATCAAGGACCTGACGGAGCACCTGAAGGAGCACAAGCACGACCACCACTCGCGTCGTGGCCTGCTGCTGCTCGTCGGACAGCGCCGTCGTCTCCTGGGTTACCTCCAGGACGTCGACATC
Source organism: Tetragnatha versicolor (assembly GCA_024610705.1). Lineage (NCBI taxonomy): Eukaryota > Metazoa > Arthropoda > Arachnida > Araneae > Tetragnathidae > Tetragnatha > Tetragnatha versicolor. The sequence continues at coordinate 10,697 of JANDEH010000139.1, forward strand.
GAGCGTTACCGCTCGCTGATCGAGCGTCTCGGCCTGCGCCGCTAGTCGCAGATCGCGTCGAACTTGACGACGGGCCGTCACCTCCGGGTGGCGGCCCGTTCTCGTGCCTAGGGCCAGTCGCTCCGTGGACCGCTCTGGTAGTAGCGGGCCAGCCAGGTGCTCAGACCGTCCAGGCCCGGGTAAATCACGCGCTCGTTGATGTTGGCCTTGTCCAATTTCTCCCGGATCTCGGGCTTCATCTCTTTGGGGATGATGATCTTCAGCGCGATGGGCTCGGGTGCAGCCTCGAGCCAGTCGATCATGGGCACCGAGAGGTCCGACATCGCCGAGAGGCCCGCGTACTGATTCACCACGCGGTCGTCGAGCGACGGGGGCTCGATGATCAGCAGGAACGGATCGGCCGAGGGGAACGAGCGGCCGGGATTCGTCGGATCGATTCCGTGGTCGTCGAGGAACTTCGTCGTCGCGGCGAAGGCCTCCTGTTTCGCGAGGTCGCGCTTGAGCGTGTCGGGCAGCCGTTCGTTGGCCCGCACGTAGTCGAGGTGCCACACCACCCCGTCGGTCTTGTAGAGATCGGTGGGCGACATCGGCACAGAGCGGGCCTCCGTCGTCGCGAAGTGCAGCGCGACGAGCGGTGAGTACGTCCAGTCGAGCAGCCGGGTCGGAAGGCCGTGGTGCTGCCCGGTCGTCAGCCAGTCCCACTTGCCGACATCAGGGGTGCCGGGCAGGCGTGAGTACTTCGTGAAGTTGCGCAGGAGGGACCCCTCGTGCTTCACGATCGCGAGCCGCTCGAGAGAGCTGTCGAGCGTCCAGGTCACATCGATCGTGCCGCGATGGATCAGGTGCGAGTGGAACTCTCCCGCGTGACCCGGCCAGGGATCGGTGAAGAGCAGCTCCTGAAGGTGTGCCCAGCTCGTGGGACGGATCTCCTCGACCGCGGCCATGCCCGCCTCGCCTTCCTGCCGTGAACACGGGATTTCCTCGTAATTGAACCACGTAGGCCGTACCCTGAGCACGTGGTCTGGACCGCTACGTCCGCCGAGCAGCCTCGTACTGTGGCTGGGCGCGGGTATCTCCGTGGACAGCCCGACAAACGGGCCACGGGGTACCGACCTCACCCATCGCGCCCTCGACGGGTTCATGATGCCGTCGACCGCGGCGACGATCCGCGACCTCTACGACACCCTGCAGGTGCCGAACGCCGACATGAGGCCGCGGCTTGAGACGGTGCTGGACGCCGTCTTCGAGGTGTACGGCCCGCGCGGCCTGCGAAGCGCGCTCAACGATCTCGAGGGTCCTCCGTCCAACGCCCACCACGAGTTCCTCAACACTCTCGGCAGGGCCGGCGCCTCCCTCATCACCGCGAACTTCGACACCTGCATCGAGCGTTCGAGCGGGTCGCCCGCCGAGGTGGTGCACTTCCACGGCGAGCTGGCACCGCACGGGGACATCGCGGGACTCGGCGCCAGGCTGGGAGTCATCGAGAACGGCTTCCCCGAGCCGCTCGTCGCCCGCCTGGACCACGAGCTGTCGCGCGCCGACGTCGAGTGGTTGGTGGTCATCGGGTACAGCGGCTCGGACTTCTTCGACGCGACGCCGTACCTTGTCGAGCGCTTGAGCGGGCCGGGCGCACCGCGCGTGCTGTGGTACGAGTACTCGACCGAGACATTCGACTGGGATGCCGACGCAGACAGCCCGGGGAGGGACCTCCTGGCGAGGCTGCGTGGGTCGGGCGTCCAGGTCACCGTGGTCAAGGGCCCGCTCCGCGACCTCTTCGCCCGCATGTCCGGGCTGTGGGGCCTTCCGTTGCCCCATCCCGGCACGGCCCTGGCCCGCCGGGATTGGACCGGCGACTTCGAACCCTCCGAGCCCGAGCGCCGGGCCGCATCCGCCGCGCTGTTCGCCAGGATGGGCTACCGCGCGGGTGTCATCGATGCCTACTCCGAGCAGCGCGCCTTGAGCCCAGTCGAATGGGACAGGCTCGCGGACGCCTACTGGGGGGCGGGCCGCTACCGGAAAGCACGTGCAGCGTGGGAAGCGGCATTCTCCGGCGGCACCCTCGAGGATCGGGCTCGCAGAGCCGAACGGCGTGGGGCAATCAAATGGGTCCGAGGGGATCTGCTCGCAGCAGAGCGCACGCTGTGGCGCGCCATCCGGAGGTGGGCCGCTCCCGAGACTGCGGTCAGCGATCGGGCGAAGGCCGCGCTGCTGGAGACGTACGGCCGCGTGGTCCAGCACATGGAGCGCATGCCCGATGCACGGTGGTTCGTGCGGCGGGGGCGGGCTCGACAGGTCCGTGCGCGCCTCGCGGAGGTGCGTGCGAGCATGAGCGGCAGCGAGGGCGTCGCGCTCCGCGCCCGGCTCGCGAATGTCGCGCGCGCGCTGGAACATGCCCCCGACGAGGGGCTCGCCCAGCACCGAGACGCGTTCTCGGAGTCAGAGGCACTCAGCTCGTGGCTCAACTACGAGCACTCGTGGTTGCGCGAACGGGCGACCTCGCCGGCGCACGCGGGGAGCAGGCCCGACGGTGCCGACTACGCCATGCAGGCGAGCCGGGAGAGGGCGATCGGCGCTACGGGCGATCTCACCCGCGTGTACATGATCCCCGGCGCGACGGCGCACTACCGCGTCGGGGAGTTCCGGCGGGCGCTGAAGCATGTCGAGTTCACCGGCTGGCACAAAGCACGAATGATCGTCGGATACGCGATCCAGCGGTACCGCCACCTGCTCAAGCGCAGCTAGCGCACGATCACGAGCACGACCCCAGCCCCACCCTGGCGATGCCGGCGATCCGGGCCGATTGCGGGTCGGGCGGAGCCGTGAACAGGCCGGGGAGCCCCTCGCCGAACCTGCCGTGCAGCGTGCGGAGGGCATCCTCGACGATGCTCACGGCCCCGCGCCAGACGCAGAGGCCGAAGGTCAGCGCGGCGAGGCCGTCAGGGTCGAGCCGCGGTAGACGCTGCCGGTAGATACTGGAGTCATGCGACGCGTCCAGTACAACGCCATCGGTGGTCCTGAGGTTCTCGAGGTCGTGGAGTCGGAGAACCCGCATCCGGGCGCGGGGGAGGTGCGCGTGAAGGTGCGCGCGGCGGGGCTCAACCCGCTCGACGCGAAGCTGTTCCGCGGAGCGCCGACATCCTCGGGGCGAAGCCGACCCTGCCGAGCGGCAACGGGCACGACTTCTCCGGCGACATCGACGAGCTCGGCGAGGGCGTCACGGAGTTCGCGCTCGGGGACGCCGTCTTCGGCCAGGTCCCCTCCCGCGCGCAGGCGGACTTCGTGATCGTCGCCGCCGACCAGCTCACGCGCAAGCCCGTCGAGCTGCCGTACGAGGTCGCCGATCCCTAAGCATCGCCGGCCGAACCGCCTGGAACAGCGTCGCCTCCCTCGGCCTCGGCCCCGACGACACCGTGTTCGTGAGCTCCGCCGCGGGAGGTGTCGGAAACCTCGCCGCCCAGCTCGCGCTGCGCACGGGCGCGAAGGTCGTCGGCTCCGCGAGCCCGGCCAACCACGACTACCTGCGCTCCCTCGGCATCACCCCGGTCGCCTACGGCGAGGGCCTCGAGGATGCCCTGAAGGCCGCCCACATCACGGCGGCGCTCGACAACCACGGCCGCGAGTCGGTGGACGCGGCCCTCGCCGCAGGCGCCCCCGCCGGCCGGGTCAACTCGATCGCCGACTACGGCGCCGCCGAGAAGTACGGCACGACCGCTGTAGGCGGCCGGGCGCTCGACAAGCCGGGCCTCGAGGAGGTCGCGCAGCTCATCGCCTCGGGCGACCTGCAGTTCCCGATCGAATCGGTGTTCGCGCTCGAGGCCGTGGGCGAGGCGTACGAGCGGCTGCTCGGCTCGCACGGGCCGGGCAAGATCGTCCTGGTGCTCGATTGAGCGGGTTCGCCGCGGAGGAGCTCACGCTCGTCGTGCAGCGGGACGGGCATCCTGAGCTCGTCCTGCCGGTGTGGGTCGTCGAGGTCGACGGCACGCCCTATCTGCGGTCGTACCAGGGTGTCGGGAGCATGTGGTTCCGCCGCGTGCTCGCGCGCACCGAGCAGGCCGTCGAGCTCGACGGCGTGCGCGTCCCGGCGACGTTCGAGCCCATCGGCGGCGAGCTGGAGCGGGAGATCAGCGACGCGTTCCTCGCCAAGTACGCGGGCTACGAGTACGCGCCCGCGATGGTGACGCCCGAGGCCGTCGCGGCTACCGTGCGAGTGCGGGTGCAGGCAGCGGCACCGCGGTGATCGCGGTGATCGCGGTGAGCGTCGCGTAGCCCTCGGCGAGCAGGGCGGCGTCGCTGCCCGGCACGGGCTCGTTGGGGAGGTCCTCGACGGCGAGGCGCACGTGGTGCTCCCGTCGCGGTGCATCGTCGTCTGCACGATGCCGAACGGGGCCAGGGTGGCCTCGCGCACCTCGGCCTCCGCGTGCGCGTTCGGCACGTTGAGGTTGAGCACGGCACCGGGCGGCAGGGCGAGCAGCGTCGGGAGCACCGTGCGCGTGACGGCGCCCGCCGCCTCCCATGCGAAGTCCTCGGGCTCGAAGCCCACGTCGAGCGAGACCGCCAGCCCGCGCGCACCGCCCATGCCGCCCGTGAGCGCGGCGCCGACGGTACCCGAGTGCAGGATCGCGTTGCCCACGTTCGCGCCGTGGTTGATGCCCGAGAGCACGAGGTCGGGCTTGTCGCCGAACGCCCCGTTCGAGGCGATGAGGGCGATGAGGCCCGGCGCGCCGCGCACGGCGAACGCGGGGACGCCCTCGAGACCCGGCAGTTCACGGCGGTCGATCTGGATGCGCCCGTCGTCCTCGGCGGCCGTGATCGACGCGCTCGAGCCGCTCGACTGGCGAGCGGGTGCCGCGACGACGACGTCGAGACCGTGGTCGCGGGCCGCCGCGGCGAGCGCGTGCAGCCCGGGGGAGTCGATGCCGTCGTCGTTCGTGATGAGCGCGCGCATCACGCCTCCTGCGCCTTCGCCGCGAGCCCGCTCGGCGACACCGTCTGCACGGATGCGGTGTTCTCGTGCTCCTTCACGGTGACGAGCGCGCGCAGTTTCTCGATCGTGTGCGCGTCGCCCGTGCGAGGCCGTGCCGCGTGACGTTGAGGGCACCCGCCGCCGCACCGAGCGTGATCGCCTCCCGCACGCTGCTGCCGCGGGCCAAGGATGCCGCGACGCCGGCGGTGAGCGAATCGCCCGCGCCGCTCGTGTCGGCGACCTCCATCGTCGGGGTGTGCACGCTCACGACGAGTCCCTCGGAGAACATGAGCAGCGGCTCGCTGTTGCGCGTCACGACGACAGTCTCGGCGCCGTCGGCGTGCATTTTCTTCATCGCCGCCACGATGTGGTGGGTGTCGTTCTCGTGGATGAGGCCGTCGGCGACGAGCTCCTCGTCGCTCACCTTCACGAGGCTCACACCGCCCGCGAGCGCGGCCTTGAGCCGCTCGCCGGCGAGGTCGACGATGACGCGCGTGCCGCCCGTGCGCAGGTCGGCGGCGAGGCGGCGGTAGACGTCGGCGGGCAGCGCCTCCTCGCTCGCCGGCCCGCTCAGGATCACGAGGTCTGCGCCCAGCCCCTCGCCGAGCATGAGCCCGTAGAGCTCGTCGAGGTCGTGCCGCGAGATGGGCTCGCCGCCCGTCTCCACGATGCGCACGCGCTCCCCGCCGCGCCGGTCGTGCACGTACGCGGCGCCGCGGCCCGTGCGGTCGACGGCGACCACGCGGATGCCCTCGTCGCCGAGCAGGTGCCGTAACATCCTGCCGCTCTCGCCGGTGAGGACGCTCACCATGGTGACGTCCACGCCCAGCCGCAGGAGCATGCGCGCCTGCCACACGCCCTGGCCGCCCGCGTGCAGGTGCACCTCGGGCCCGTCGGGGTGGTCCTCCACGGTCACGGTGAGCACGGGGACGGGGCGAAGATCACGACCCTCGGTCATGCCCTCACCCTACGAAGAGGCGTGTCGGGGCTGAACCCCTTGCGCGGTAGCATCCGTTCATGCCCTCACACGACCGCGGCGACCGGGGCAAGGGGTCGCTCAACCAGTACCGCGGGGTGCTCGTGCCCGCCAACGGCCGCGTGCGCATCCGCCTCGCCGGCAGCAACCCGCACCAGATGCCTGCGCGAGATCGTGGAGAGCGGGGCCGCACCCCTCGAGACGGCGATCGGCCGCCGCACGCAGCAGCAGGAGGGGCAGGATGCCGAGATCGAGGTGCGGCTCTTCACCGGGTCGCGCGTGAGCCCGCCGTCGGCTGGGTGCCGCGCGGACTCGAGGCGGTCGTCGACGAGGCGCTCTCGCGGCTCGACATCCAGGGACGCAAGCAGCGCATCCCCGTGGAGATCATCCGCAAGGGCGGCCAGTACCGCGTCGAGCTGCTCATGGGGGAGACACGGTGAAGCGGTTCGCGGTCCTGGCACTCGCCATCGTGATGCTGCTCTCGGGCTGCGTGCTCGAGGCCGAGCGCCGCACGGTGTTCGAGTACTCCGACCAGCTGACGAACGCCGAGTTCTACACGCTGCCCGACGAGCTGCCGCCGGGAAGCCGGGCGAGCTCATCCGCGCGAAGACGATCGACAGCGCGCCAGCGGGCACACGCGCCTGGCGCGTGATCTACCACTCGACGGACCCTGGCCGGCAACGACATCGCCGTCTCGGGGCTCGTCATCGTGCCCGACCTGCCGGCGCCCGAGGGCGGCCGCACGGTCGTGTCGTGGGCGCACCCGACCACGGGCTCCGCCGCGGCATGCGGACCGTCGCTCTCCCCTCAGCCCGTTCAGCCTCATCGAGGGGATGGGCAACCTGCTCGCGCAGGGCTATGCGGTGGTCGCGACCGACTACCAGGGGATGTCGCTGCCGGGGCCGTCGTCGTACCTGGTCGGCGTCACGGAGGGCAACAACGTGCTCGACGCCGTGCGCGCGGGGCGCAACCTGCCCGATCTCGCGCTGAGCGGCAACGTCCTGCTGTGGGGTCACTCGCAGGGCGGCCAGGCCGCGCTGTTCGCGGCCCAGCAGGCGGAGGAGTACGCGCCGGAGCTCGACGTGAAGGCCGTCGCCGTCGCGGCGCCCGCGGCCTCGCTCACGGCGCTGCTGAGCGACGACATCATCGACGTCTCCGGGGTGACGATCGCGTCGCTCGCGATCCCCGCCATGGTCGAGGTGTACAAGGACCAGTACGGCGAGGACGAGCTGTGGTCGATCCTCACCCCCGAGGGCAAGGCGGCCACACCGAAGGTCGAGGCGCTGTGCCTGCTGACGGATACGGCGAAGATCCACGAGATCACGGGACCGCTCGTGGGCAGCTTCATCACGAGCGACCCGTCGACGACCGAGCCGTGGAAGACGATCCTCACGGAGAACAGCGCGGGCGGCTCGCCCATCGACGCGCCCATCTACATCGCGCAGGGCCTCGACGACCAGCTCGTCATCCCGACGGCGACGGCCGACTACGTGAAGGGGCTGTGCGCCGCGGGTGAGAAGGTGCAGTTCGACGAGTTCCCTGGCATCACCCACGCGCTCGTGGCGCTGACCGCGATCCCGTCGGTGCTCTCGTTCTTCGCGGCCGCGGAGAAGGGCGACGCGCCGCAGAACTGCATCGGCGGCTGAGCCGCAACGCCGAAGGACCTCCGGCGCGGGTAAGCGGCGCCGGAGGTCGTTCGGTCTTGTCTGTAGGAGAGGTACTGGTGGTGGCCAGACCCCTCTGGCCACCACCGGGTCGTACCGACCCCCGTCGGTACAAAGATCTCGACGGCACCCGATGCCCCGAGACTCCCCGCGCGGCGGGATCTGGGGTCCCACCGCTGAGTTTCCTCTTCTCCACATACATTCGGCACCGGATCGGATTCCGTTTGACACCACTTGGGGGGCCACGGGAATAGATCGGGCAGGATGCCCGTTTGTTAGGATATCGATGCAAACGCATGGATATGGAAGCACCAGGAGCACACGATGCAGTTCGGAATCTTCACCGTCAGCGACGTCACCGCCGACCCGACGAACGGGACAACCCCGTCCGAGGCCGAGCGCATCAAGGCGATCGTCACGATCGCCAAGAAGGCCGAGGAGGTCGGCCTCGACGTCTTCGCCCTCGGCGAGCACCACAACCCGCCCTTCTTCTCGTCGAGCCCGAGCACGACGCTCGCGTACATCGCCGCGCAGACGAAGGACCTCATCCTGTCGACGAGCACCACGCTCATCACGACGAACGACCCGGTGAAGATCGCCGAGGACTTCGCCATGCTGCAGCACCTCGCCGATGGCCGCGTCGACCTCATGATGGGCCGCGGCAACACCGGCCCGGTGTACCCGTGGTTCGGCAAGGACATCAGGGAGGGCATCCCGCTCGCGCTCGAGAACTACAACCTGCTGCACCGCCTGTGGCGCGAGGACTTCGTCGACTGGGAGGGCAAGTTCCGCACGCCCCTCCAGGGCTTCCAGTCCACCCCGCGCCCGCTCGACGGCGTGCCGCCCTTCGTGTGGCACGGCAGCATCCGCAGCCCCGAGATCGCCGAGCAGGCGGCCTACTACGGCGACGGCTTCTTCGCGAACAACATCTTCTGGCCCAAGGAGCACTACATGCGCCTCATCGGGTACTACCGCCAGCGCTTCGAGCACTACGGCCACGGCACCGCGGCGCAGGCGATCGTCGGCCTCGGCGGCCAGGCGTTCATGCGCGCCAAGTCGCAGGATGCCGTGAACGAGTTCCGCCCGTACTTCGACAACGCGCCCGTCTACGGCCACGGACCCTCCATGGAGGACTTCACCGCCCAGACGCCCCTCGCCGTCGGAAGCCCGCAGGAGGTCATCGACAAGTACGCCGCCATGCGCGACCACTTCGGCGACTACCAGCGCCAGCTGTTCCTCATGGACCACGCCGGCCTGCCCCTGAAGACCGTGCTCGAGCAGCTCGACATCCTGGGCGAGGAGGTCGTGCCCGTCCTCCGCAAGGAGCTCGCGGTGAACCGCCCCGCCGAGGTGCCGGACGCGCCCACGCACGCGACGCTCAAGGCCGCGCGCGAGGCCCAGGCGGTGTCCGCATGAAGCGCCTAGCGGTCGTCTCCGCGGGCCTCAGCCAGCCCTCGTCCACGCGCCTGCTCGCCGACCGCCTCACCGAGGCCGTCGTGGCGGCCGTGGGCGAGGAGGTGGAGGTCACCGTCGTCGAGCTCAGGGACGTCGCGCAGGATGTCACGAACAACCTGCTGACCGGATTCCCGAGCCCGAAGCTCGACGCCGCGATCCAGGCGGTCACGGGCGCCGATGGACTGATCGCCGTCACGCCCATCTTCACCACGAGCTACAGCGGGCTGTTCAAGTCGTTCGTCGACGTGCTCGACCCGCAGTCGCTCACGGGCATGCCCGTGCTGCTCGCCGCCACCGGCGGGACCGAGCGGCACTCGCTCGCCATCGACTACGCGATGCGCCCGCTGTTCACCTACCTTCACGCCGTGCCGGTGCCCACGGGCGTCTACGCGGCGTCGAGCGACTGGGGCTCGAGCGAGGGCCTGCCGCAGCGCATCGACCGCGCGGCGGCCGAGCTCGCCGCGCTCGTGCGCGCGAGCGATCGGTCGGAGCGGGTCGTGGACCCGTTCGCACTGCCGGAGGGGTTCAGCCCCGTGGGCGGATTCGGCGCGCAGTAGCAGGGCGACGGAAGCGGCCAGGACGGCTCGTCCTGGCCGCTTGTGCGTGCTCGCAAAAGTTAACTTGTGTTCAGCAGAAACGTCTGTTTAGTGTATCGATTTACTGAAGCAGTTCAGTTTCAGCGGCCACGAACTCGAGGGTGAGCATGGACACACGGTGGTGGGCAGACGCGGTGACCTATCAGGTCTATCTGCGCTCCTTCGCCGATGCGAGCGGCGACGGCATCGGCGACCTCGCCGGCCTCACCTCGCGGCTCGACTACCTGCGTGATCTGGGTGTCGATGCGCTGTGGCTCAACCCCTGCTACGCCTCGCCGCAGCGGGACCACGGCTACGACATCGCCGACTACTTCGCGATCGACCCCGCCTACGGCACGGTCGCGGACCTCGAGCTGCTCGTCGCCGAGGCGCACGATCGCGGCCTGCGGGTGCTCATGGACATGGTGGCCAACCACTGCTCCGACCAGCACGCGTGGTTCCGGGCGGCTCTCGAGGCGGCGCCGGGCAGCCCCGAGCGCGCGCGGTTCCTCTTCCGCGCCGGCCGCGGCGCGCACGGCGATCTGCCTCCGAACAACTGGGGAAGCGTCTTCGGCGGGCCGCGTGGACCCGTGTCGCCGACGGCCAGTGGTACTTCCACGCCTTCGACTCGAGCCAGCCCGACTTCAACTGGCGCAACCCCGAGGTCGTCGACTACTTCGACGAGGTGATGCGCTTCTGGTTCGACCGAGGCGTCGACGGTTTCCGCATCGACGTCGCGCACGGGCTCTTCAAGCACGAGGAGCTGCCGGACTGGAACGACGAGGGCCACAACTACGCCATGTGGGACCAGCCCGAGGTGCACGACATCTACCGCCGCTGGCGCGCGATCGGCGACGAGTACACCGGCGGCAAGTACTTCGTCGGCGAGATCTGGGTGCCGAGCCTCGAGGCGATGAGCGCCTACCTCTCGCCGGGCGAGCTGCACCAGGCCTTCTCGTTCGACCTGCTCGTGCAGCCGTGGGAGTCGACGCGCATGGCGGGAGCGATCAGCCGCGCCCTCGAGCAGGGCCGCGCCGTCGGCGGACCGCCCGCCTGGACGCTCTCCAACCACGACGTGCACCGCACGACCACGCGGTACGGCCAGGTGCAGGACCTCTCAGCCCCCGTGCCCACCGACATGATCGCCGCGGCCCGCCGCCGCGGCGACGCCGACCTCGAGCTCGGGGTGCGCCGTGCCCGAGCCGCGATCATGCTGCAGCTCGCCCTTCCCCGGCGCGACCTACCTCTACCAGGGCGAGGAACTCGGCCTGCCCGAGGTGCTCGACCTCCCCGACGACGCCCGGCAGGATCCCATCTGGCTGCGGTCGGGCGGCGCCGAGCTGGGGCGCGACGGATGCCGCGTCCCGCTGCCGTGGACGGCGGGTGCGCCGTCGTTCGGCTTCTCGCCGGCGGACGCGCTCTCGGCGCCGTGGCTTCCCCAGCCCGAGTGGTTCGGGCGCTTCGCCGCCGATGCGCAGGGCTACGACGGCTCGACGCTCGACCTGTACTCGCGGGTCATCCGGTCGCGCCGCGACGTCTTCAGCGGCGACGTGCTCGACTGGGTGGACACCGGCGCGCCCACCGTGCTGGCCTTCCGCCGCGGCGACGGGCTGTGCGTCGTCAACTTCGGCGACGAGCCGCACACGGTGCGGGGGTGGGCCCCGGCGGTCCTCACCACCTCGCACCCCACCGATCTCGGGGGCGACGACCTCGTCGTCCCCGCGAACAGTGCCGCATGGCTTGATGCGGCACTCATCTCCCCTTCACAATCACACAATGAGGAGCAATGATGCACCGCACGCTAGCTAAGCTCGCGGCCCTCGGCGCCGCGGCCACGCTCGCCCTGACGGGCTGCGCCGCCGGCGGCACTGCCGCAGGTGACACCGTCGAGGTGACCGTCTGGCACTACTGGGACGGCACGAACGCCGACACCTTCGACGCCATGGTCGACGACTACAACTCGACCCACGACGGCGTCGTGATCACGACCTCGAACGTTCCGAACGCCGACTTCCTCACGAAGCTGCGCGCCTCGGCGACGTCGAACACGCTGCCGGACATCGCGATCGGCGACCTCGTGTGGGTGCCGCAGATCAACGAGATCGGCTCGCTCGCCGACCTGGGCCCTCTGCTGCCCTCCGACGTCCTGTCGGACATCAACCCCGCGCTCACGTCGTTCGGCACGATCGACGGCAAGCAGGTATCCGTGCCCGTGTCGGCGAACAACCTCGGCTACATCTACAACAAGACGCTCTTCGAGGCGGCCGGGCTGAACCCCGAGAGCCGCCCGCCACCTGGGAGGAGCTCAAGGCCGACGGCGAGAAGATCCTCGCGGCGACGGGCAAGCCCGCCTACGAGCTGTTCACGCAGGCCGGCGACAACGGCGAGGGCCTCACGTGGAACTTCCAGGTGAACCTCTGGCAGGCCGGCGGCGAGTTCCTCACCCCCGACAACAGCGCCGCGGCGTTCAACACCGACGCGGGCAAGGAGGCGCTCGGCTACTGGAAGGACCTCATCGACTCCGGCCTGAGCAAGGTGGGCGCGTGGGGCGAGCTCGGCAAGAGCGAGGTGGCCTCGGCGACGGACGGCTCGTGGATGGTCGGCATCTGGGCCCCTGACCCGCCCTTCGACTTCGGCGTCGGACCGGCACCGTACCCGGAGGACGGCACGCCGACCACCAACCTCGGTGGCGAGCAGGCGATGGTGTTCGACAACAGCCCCGAGACGACGAAGGCCGCCGCCGACTTCCTCGCGTGGTTCCTCGAGCCCGAGCAGGTGCTCTCGTGGAGCGAGGCGACCGGCATGCTCCCCGTCACGAACTCGATCGCCACGAGCGACGAGTACCTCTCCTGGGTCGACGACAACCAGCCGCGCCTGCGCCCCTACGTGGAGCAGATGGCCGACGCGCACGCCCGGCCGAACACCCCGCTCTACCCGGCGATCTCGCTCGCCTTCGCGAAGGAGATCGAGAAGGCGCTCACTGGCGACGTCACGGTCGACGAGGCTCTCGACAACGCCGAGAAGGCCGTCAACGACGTCATCGCCAAGGGATAGCAGCACTTGACGCAACTCGCATCACGGGCCCGCCCCGACCGCCTGCGCGGTCGGGGCGGTGCCCCGCGCGCTCGTTACGAGCGCGGGGAGGTACTCACCGCAGCGGCATTCCTGCTGCCGGCACTCGTGGTGCTGGGCGTCTTCGTGATCTACCCGATCATCTCCGCCGGCTACATCAGCCTCACCTCCTGGAACGGCTTCTCGCCCGTCAAGGAGTTCATCGGCTTCGACAACTACGTGCGGCTCTCCCAGGACCCGGAGTTCTGGAACTCGCTGCTCGTCACATGCCTCTACGCCGCCGGCGTGTGCGTGCTGAGCGTGGCATCCGGCCTCGTCGTCGCCCTGCTGCTCGACGCGCCGCTGCGCGGAAGGGGCTTCTACCGCGGGGTGTACTTCCTCCCCGCCGTCACCTCGTCGGTGGCCGCGGCGATCGTCTGGCGGTACATGCTCGACCCGTCGGGCTTCGTGAACACGGTGCTCGAGGGCGTCGGCATCCAGGGCCCGGACTGGCTGCAGGACCGCTGGCTCGCCCTGGGCGCGCTCACCCTGCTCACCGTGTGGAAGAACGTCGGGTTCAACGCGATCCTCTACCTCACGGCCCTGCAGGCGCTGCCCGAGGGGGTGTTCGAGGCCGCACAGATCGACGGCGCATCCTTCACCCAGCGCGTGCGGTACATGACCGTGCCGCTGCTCAAGCCCATGACCTTCTTCGTCATCGTGCAGGCGCTCATCACGAGCTTCCAGTCGTTCGACCTCGTGTATGTGCTCACGGGCGGCGGCCCGCAGGGCGGAACCGAGGTGCTCGGCATGATCATGTACCGCGAGGCCTTCCGGCTGAGCGACTTCGGCTACGGCACGGCCATCGCGTTCGTCACCCTGTTCCTCGTGCTGGGTGTGACCCTCGTCAACTGGCGCGCCTCGGGATCGGGAAGGTCGTCGCTGCGATGAGGCGCTCCACCGCCACCGCGCTCGGGCGGCACGCCGTGCTCCTCGTCGGGGCCACGTTCGTCGTCATGCCGTTCCTGTGGATGTTCACGACGTCGCTGCAGTCGCGCGCCGAGACCTACTCGAACGGGTCCATCCTGCCCACCTCGTGGCACTGGGAGAACTACGCGGTCGCCTGGGAGGCTGCACCGTTCGGGCAGTACTACCTGAACAGCCTCATCATGGCCGCGGGCATCGTCGGCGGGCACCTCGTGCTCGACGCCTTCGCCGCCTACGCCTTCGCGCGCCTGCGGTTCCCGCTGAAGAACGCGATCTTCGTAGTGCTGCTCGCGGCGCTCATGATCCCCACGTTCGTGACGATCATCCCGGCCTACTCCCTCGTGGCATCCTTCGGCTGGATCGACACCTACTGGGGGCTCATCGTGCCGAGGCTCGCCGACGTGTTCGGCATCATCCTGCTGCGGCAGTACTTCGCCTCGATCCCGGCCGAGCTCGAGGATGCCGCGCGCATCGACGGGTGCAGCCGGGTCGGGATCTTCTTCCGCATCATGGTGCCGCTGGCCCTGCCCGCGTTCGCGACCCTCGGCATCTTCAGCTTCCTGTTCGCGTGGAACGACTTCCTCTGGCCGCTGCTCGTCACCAACTCCGATGACCTGAGGACCATCCAGATCGGGCTCTCGGCGTTCCAGGGCAGGTACGGCACGTCGTGGAACTACCTCATGGCGGGAACCCTCACGGCCACCGTGCCGAGCATCATCGTGTTCATGTTCTTCCAGCGCGCCCTCATCCGGGGCATCGCTGCGAGCGGATTGAAAGACTGACCCATGCCCCACACCCCCGACTGGCTCGCCGATGCCGTCTTCTACCAGATCTTCCCCGAGCGATTCGCGAACGGGGACCCGGCCCTCGACCCGCCCGGCGTCGAGCCGTGGGGCGCCGAGCCCACGCGGGAGAACTTCTTCGGCGGCGACCTCGCGGGCATCACCCAGCACCTCGACCACATCGAGTCGCTGGGGGCGAACGCGATCTACCTCACCCCGATCTTCGAGGCGGACACCAACCACCGCTACGACGCGAAGGACTACTTCGCGATCGACCACCGGCTGGGCGACCTCGGCACGTTCAGGGCGTTCCTGGATGCGGCACATGCCCGCGGCATGCGGGTCGTGCTCGACGCGGTGCTGAACCACTGCGGCGACGGCCACTGGGCATTCCGCGACGTCGTCGAGATGGAGGCGGCGTCGCCGTACGTGAACTGGTTCTCGGTCGAGGACTTCCCCGTGCGGCCGCACCCGGTGCCGAACTACCGCACATGCTCGGGCTGCTACTACCTGCCCAAGTGGAACGCCTACAACCCCGAGGTGCGGGAACACCACTACAATGTCGCGCGCTATTGGATCGAGCAGGGCATCGACGGCTGGCGGCTCGATGTGCCGTACTTCATCAACGACAACTTCTGGCGCGGGTTCCGCGACGTCGTGAAGGGCATCGACGACGACCTGTACATCGTCGCCGAGGAGTGGCGGGCTCCCGAGCAGTGGCTGCAGGGCGACCTCGCCGACGGCACGATGAACTACACGCTGCGCGACCTCGTGCTCGGCTTCGTCGCCGACCGCGCGATCTCGGGCCGGGAGTTCGCGGAGGGCATGAACACCCTCACGGCGCGCGTGCCCGAGGGGCTCTCGGCCCGCCATGCTGAACCTCCTGGGCAGCCACGACACCGAACGGCTCCTCACCCGGCACGGGGGAGACGCGGGCGCAATGGCGCTCTCGAACGCCCTGCTGCTCCTCGCGGAGGGCGCGCCGATGATCTACTACGGCGACGAGGTCGGCCTCGTGGGCGAGAACGATCCGGGCTGCCGCGGGACGATGCCCTGGGACGAGCGGGAGTGGAACGGGGAGGTGCTCGCCTCGGTCCGCGAGCTCATCGCGACCCGGCGATCGGATGCCGCCTTCACGCGCGGGGCCCAGCACGTCGTCGCGCTCGACGACGACCGCGTGCGACTCGACCGCACCCTCGAGGGCCGCACGCGCTCCCTGCTCGTCGACCGCGCAGCGGGCACTATCGTCGTACTCGCCGAGGAGGTCCCGTGAAGTCCCGCCGCGTAACGATGCAGGATGTCGCCGACAAGGCGCAGGTCTCGAAGACCGCCGTCTCCCTGGCGTTCAACGACAACTCGCGCCTCTCCGAGGCGACCCTCAAACACATCATGGACACCGCGGCGGAGCTCGGCTACTCGCAGGATCCGGCCGCGAGGATGCTCCGGACGCGTCGCACGAACAGCCTTGGGCTGCTCCTGCCGCAGCAGCTCGACAAGGTGCTCGAGAACCCGTACTACTCGCAGTTCCTGCAGGGCATCGGGCAGACCTGCCAGCGCGAGGGCTACACGCTCCTGCTCGCCCCGCCGCTGCGGGGCTCGATGCTCAAGACGATCCCGTACGCGGCGGTGGACGGTTTCATCGTGAGCGGGCTCGAGTACGACCGGGGCGAGGTGAGCGCGCTCAAGCAACGAGGCATCCCCTTCGTCCTCGTGGACAGCGAGCTGCACGACGGCGTCCCGTCCGTGGAGATCGACGACAGCGAGGGCATCGAGCAGCTCGTGAGCCACCTGCTCGACCTCGGCCACCGCTCGATCGCCATCCTCGCGTTCGAGACCGGCATCGACGGCGGCTACCAGTACTGGCGCGGGCCGGTCCTGCGGCGCATGCAGGGCGCGATCGCGGCGCTCGCCACGCGCGGCCTCACACCGGCGAGCCCGGGGATCTCCGTGCTCGAGGTACCCTGCACGCGCCAGGGCGGGGCCAAGGGCTTCGCCGAGCTCTGGGCGCGCGACGAGAGGCCGACGGCCATCGTCGCCTTCAGCGACATCATCGCCCTGGGAGTGCTCGACGCGGCCCGCGACGCGGGCGTGTCCGTGCCCGGCCAGGTCTCCGTGAGCGGCTTCGACGACCTCGCGGAGGCCGGTTGGGCGATGCCCAGCCTCACTACGGTCCGCCAGCCCATCGAGAGCAAGGGCCGTCTCGCGGCGGAGTTCCTCGTCGAGTCCATCGCCGCCGAGGACGTCTCGCGCGGTCACCAGCAGCGGCTCCACACGACCGTGCTCCTGCGGGATTCGACGGGACCGGCACCCGCGCAGTAGCCCCACCGGTGCGACACTGGTCGTATGGCCAGTCGTGTCGCCGGCGCCGCGGCCGCGGTGTGCGTGCTCGCCCTCGCGGGCTGCGCCGCCGCGCCCGCCGCGGCACCCGAGGTGAGCGACGCCGAGGCCGCGGTCGTCGCGGTGCGGCTCGTCGAGAACTACTGGGAGCAGTCGTTCCTGGGCGAGGATGTCCCGTTCCCCCACGTCACGGCGGTGCGGCTCGTGACCACGTCCGACTGGTCGACGGCGCAGGTGGTGTGCCTGGTCGCCGCCGGACTGCCCGCGCGCGAGGTCAGCGGCGGTTTCACGGTGGACGGCGACGGCGCCCTCACCCCGCTCGAGAGCGAGACCGCGCAGGCGACGTGCCTCGCGCAGTACCCGGTCGACCCGCGGCTCACCGGGTACCTGAGCGCCGAGCAGATGGCCTACGCCTACGACTACCTCACGGCGCGCATCGTGCCGTGCCTGAGCCTGCTCGGGTACCCCGTGCCGGAGGTGCCCGCGCGGCAGTCGTTCGTGGGCGACTACCGCCTCGGCGTGCCCTGGACGCCGTACCAGCGGCTCGACGGACTGACCGACGCCGAGTGGGGCGTCATCGACAACCGCTGCCCGCCGCTTCCCGCCGAGTCGTACGGGGCGTTCCAGCCCCCTGAGCACTGATGCGCGCCGCGGTGGTCGTCGCGCTCGCGGCATCCTGCGCCCTTCTCGCAGGATGCACGCCGGCGCCCGCGCTCCCCGCACCGATCACGCCCGAGGAGGCCCGCACGCTGGTCTACGAGCAGAACGGGCAGTGGTGGGAGGCGATGTTCCCCGGCGAGCCCCGGCCCGAGGTCGAGGGTCGTCTCGTACATCGACCCGTTCGGCCCCGCGACCGAGGTGGTCGACTGCCTGCGCGACACGGGGCTCCCGGGGCTGAGCTTCGGCGGGCAGGGGTGGAACTACACCTCTGCTGGCCCCGAGAACGACCGAGCGGTGAACCTCGCGGTCTTCGTGTGCTCGGAGCAGTACCCGTACGACGTGAGCGACCCGTCTGCCGTGGGCTTCCTCAGCGATGCCGAGCAGGAGTGGATCCTCGACTACAACGACGCGCGCCTCGTGCCGTGCTTGAGGTTGCTCGGCTACCGCTTCCCGGTCTCGCACGAGCGCAGCGCGTACTGGAGCCCGTACTACGACATGGTCCCGCAGCCCACGACGACCGAGGAGTGGACCCTCATCGACCGGCGCTGCCCGCCTCGCCCGTGGGTCCCGACCTGCACCCGCCGGTCGGGTGATGCGCGCGCTCGCGCTCGCCGCCTCCGTGCTGCTGCTGCTGGCAGGATGCACGGCGACACCCCTGCCCGACTCGCTCACGGAGGCCGAGATCCAGTCGAGGGTGGCCGAGGGCAACGCCCAGTGGTGGGAGTCGATGTTCCCCGGCGAGCCCATGCCCGTCGTCGAGGTGGTCGAGTATGTCAGCGGCGACCGCGCGGCCGAGGCGATCCAGGATTGCATGGAGGCCGCGCGCATCGAGGGAGTGATCTACAGCGCGGACTTCAGCTGGATCTACCTCGGCGACGACCCGGCCGTGCGCGACCAGCTCGACCGGCAGTACTTCGTCTGCAACGCGCAGTACCCGTACGACCCGGCCGAGATGGGGTTCCTGAGCGACGAGCAGGCCAAGTGGATCTACTACTACAACCGCGACCGCTCGTGCCGTGCCTGCAGCTGCTCGGCTACTCGATCATCAACCGCACGAGCGACTACGTCGACGGCAGCAACGACTTCTGGATCCCGTACTACGAGATGTATCCGCTGCCCACCGAGTCGGAGTGGCAGCGGATCGACCTGCGCTGCCCGCCTGCGCCCGTCGGGCCGGTCTACCGTCCGTCGAGCGGGCCGTGAAACCTCCCGCGAGCCGCTCCTAGGCCCGAAACAGGCCCTGCTGGTACCCTCTCAAGTGAGCAGGTGGGCAAGAAGCTGGTCACCGGTGGTGAATTTCCGAGTCGCTCGGAGCTTTTCTACTGTTGGCCAGACATGCGCTCCGTCACTCGGATGCGCGCGTGCGTCCTCGCCTGAAGGCCCTTTCGCCTGCTCTTCGATGCTGTCGCTGCCACACGGGCCGCGACGTAAAACAAAGGAGAGAGCCCCTTGGAGGGTCCCGAAATCAAGTTCGCCGAAGCCGTCATCGACAACGGCAAGTTTGGCAAGCGCGTCGTCCGGTTCGAGACCGGCCGCCTCGCGCAGCAGGCACAGGGTGCCGTCGCCGCGTACCTCGACGAGGACACGATGATCCTGAGCGCGACCAGCGCCAGCAAGCAGCCGCGCGACGGCTTCGACTTCTTCCCCCTCACGGTGGACGTCGAGGAGCGCTCGTATGCCGCCGGCAAGATCCCCGGATCGTTCTTCCGCCGCGAGGGCCGCCCCTCGACCGAGGCGATCCTCGTCTGCCGCCTGATCGACCGGCCGCTGCGCCCCACCTTCGTGGAGGGCCTGCGCAACGAGATCCAGATCGTCATCACCGTGCTGTCGATCGCGCCCGGCGAGTTCTACGACGCCCTCGCGATCAACGCCGCCTCGGCGAGCACCCAGATCTCCGGCCTGCCGTTCTACGGCCCGGTCGCGGGTGTGCGCCTCGCCCTCATCGGCGACCAGTGGGTCGCGTTCCCGACGTTCGAACAGCTCTCGGACGCCGTGTTCGACCTCACCGTCGCCGGCCGCCTCGTCACCGACGAGAACGGCAACGAGGATGTCGCGATCATGATGGGTCGAGGCAGAGGCCACCGAGGTCAGCTGGGACCTCATCAAGGCGGGCGCCACCAAGCCCGACGAGGCCGTCGTCGCCCAGGGCCTCGAGGGCGGCGAAGCCGTTCCTCGCCCAGCTCGCGAAGGCCCAGATCGAGCTCGCCAAGCAGTCGGCGAAGGAGATCCAGGAGTTCCCGCTCTTCCCGCCGTACCAGCAGGAGACCTACGACGCCGTCGCCGGCCTCTCGTACGACGAGCTCAAGGGCGTCTACCAGATCGCCGACAAGCAGGAGCGCCAGAACGCCGACGACGCCCTCAAGGCGCGCGTCAAGGACGCGATCGCCGCGAAGGTCGACGCGGAGGAGCTGCCGGTCTCGGCGCTCGCCGAGGTCAGCGCCGCGTACAAGTCGGTCTCGAAGAAGGTCATGCGCACGCGCGTGCTCACCGAGGGCATCCGCATCGACGGCCGCGGCCTCAGCGACATCCGCGCGCTCGACGCCGAGGTGCAGGTCATCCCGCGCGTCCACGGCTCCGCGATCTTCCAGCGCGGCGAGACCCAGATCCTGGGTGTCACCACGCTCAACATGCTCAAGATGGAGCAGCAGATCGACTCGCTGAACCCCGTCACGAAGAAGCGCTACCTGCACCACTACAACTTCCCGCCGTACTCGACGGGTGAGACGGGTCGCGTCGGTTCGCCGAAGCGCCGCGAGATCGGGCACGGCTTCCTCGCCGAGCGCGCCCTGGTGCCCGTGCTCCCGCCGCGCGAGGAGTTCCCCTACGCGATCCGCCAGGTGTCCGAGGCCCTCGGCTCCAACGGTTCGACGTCGATGGGCTCGGTGTGCGCCTCCACCCTGTCGCTGCTCAACGCCGGCGTGCCGCTGCGCGCCCCGGTCGCGGGCATCGCGATGGGCCTCATCTCGGACGAGGGTCGACGGCCAGACGCGCTACGCGGCCCTGACCGACATCCTCGGCGCTGAGGACGCCCTCGGCGACATGGACTTCAAGGTCGCCGGAACGTCGGAGTTCGTCACGGCGATCCAGCTCGACACGAAGCTCGCGGGTCTCCCGTCCTCCGTGCTCGACGGCGCGCTCAAGCAGGCCAAGGAGGCCCGCACGGCGATCCTGCAGGTCATCAACGCCGCGATCGACGCGCCCGACGAGATGGCGCCCACCGCGCCGCGCGTCATCAGCGTGCAGATCCCGTCGACAAGATCGGTGAGCTCATCGGCCCGAAGGGCAAGACGATCAACCAGATCCAGGACGACACCGGCGCCGACATCTCGATCGAGGACGACGGCACCGTGTACATCGGCGCGGTCGACGGCCCCTCGGCCGAGGCGGCCCGTGCCGCGGTCAACGCGATCGCGAACCCGCTCAACCCGGAGGTCGGCGAGCGGTTCCTCGGAACCGTCGTCAAGCTCGCGGCGTTCGGCGCGTTCGTCTCGCTCACCCCTGGCAAGGACGGCCTGCTCCACGTGAGCGAGGTCCGCAAGCTCGCGGGCGGCAAGCGCGTGGAGAACGTCGAGGACGTGCTCTCGGTCGGCCAGAAGATCCAGGTGGAGATCACCAAGATCGACGACCGCGGAAAGCTCTCGCTCGCCCCCGTCACCGAGGAGGCGGACTCCGCCGACACCGACAGCTCCGCTGCCGCGTCAGAGGGTCCCGAGGCTCCCGCCGAGGGCTAGTCCCGCTAGAACAAGAAAGGCCCCCGCTCCGAACGGAGCGGGGGCCTTTCCCATACCCCCAAACGGGGGGCATCACGTCAAGCGCTTGCCCCCTTAAGGTGGGCGCGTGGCCCGAATCACAACACCGTTCGACAGCTTCATCGCCGATGTGTCGACCTGGCTCGACAGCGCCTGGTTCGTCTGGATCGCGGTCGCCGCGGCCGTCGTGATCGTCGTCGTCGCCGTCACGATCTCCAAGGCTCGGGCCCGCGCGCGGGCAAGGATCCCGCAGTACCGCCGGACCGCGTCCTAGCTAGCGGGTCTCCGACCTGCCGCTCAGCACCGCGCGCGCGACGATGTGGTCGCGCAGCACGAAGCCCAGGTACGCGGGCGTACTGCCCCCGGGGATGTCGAGCCGCTCCACGTCAAGCGCGCTGACGACGAAGAAGTACCGGTGCTCGCCATGGCCCGCGGGCGGCGCGGCGCCGAGGTAGCGCTCGAGCCGCACCTCGTTCGGCAGCGTCACAGTGCCCGCCGGCAGCAGCCCCGACTCGGGGTTGCCGGCATCCTGCGCGAGCGAGGTGATCGTGGCGGGGATGTTGTACGTCGCCCAGTGCCACCAGCCGCTGCCCGTCGGTGCGTCGGGGTCGTACATCGTGAGCGCGAAGCTCTTCGTGCCCGAGGGGGCGCCGTCCCAGTGCAGCGTCGGGGAGCGGTCCTCGCCGCCCGCGCCCGCGATGCCCGACCGCGCCCACTGGGCAGCGTGTCGCCCTCCTCGAAGTCGGGGCTCACGAGCGTGAACGCCGGGACCTCGGGGAGGAGCCAGAAGGGGTCGTTGGGGGTCGTCATCCCTCCATCGTGCCAGCCAGCCGGCGGCTAGTCGATCATGACGGGCGGCTGGTACGGGTCCCAGATGCCCGTCTGCGAGAGCGCGACGATGGCCGCGGCGAGCAGGACCACGATGACGATCCCCGCGGAGAGCAGGATGATCGGGGTGCGCGGCCGCGCCGCGGTGACGTAGGCGACCACCTGTGCCGCGAGCAGCGCGACGGTGAGGCCGATGCCGACGAGCGGCACCCACCGCGGCTCCTCGGCGCCGCAGCCGGGAGGGGCCGGGTAGATGAGCACGCACACTTGGCCCACCTGCTGGAGCGGCCAGAGCACGGCGATGCCACGACGGCGAGCACGGCGCCGAGCGCGAGCCAGAGGCGCGGCCTCGTACTGGGGGTGTGGTCGTTCGTCATGATTCCTCCGAGTTGTGGTCTTAATGGAGGAGACGAACCACCGCGGCGAAACGTTGGGCCCGACCAGCCCGAACACGGAGTCGTAACGATTCGAATGTCGTACCGTCTCGCGGACCGTGGCGTCAATACAGTGGGGATCAGGACCTCGGGGGAGGACACATGACACAGGTGGACGTGAGCAGGATGATACCGACGACGGGGGAGACCGCCGCGATCGTCGGCGCCGCCCCGCCCGCCAGCGCGCCGTCGGCCTCTCGGACCTCACCGTCTTCCCCCTCGCCATGAGCGGCAACGTGTTCGGGTGGACCGCCGACGACTCGGCCACCAACGACATCCTCGACACCTACGTCGCCCAGGGCGGCAACTTCGTCGACACGGCCGACTCGTACGCCGGCGGCCGCAGCGAGATCATGATCGGCAACTGGATGCGCGCGCGCCGCAACCGCGACAGCATGGTCATCGCCACCAAGGTCGGCAAGAGCGCGGAGAACCCCGGCCTGCGCGCCCCGCGTGCTCACGCGCGCCGTCGAGGCCTCCCTCGAGCGGCTCGGCGTCGCCCACATCGACCTGCTCTACCTGCACATCGACGACCCGTCGGTGGAGTTCGAGGAGACGCTGCTCGCGGTCGACGAGCTCATCCGCGCGGGCAAGGTCCGGCACTTCGGCGGCTCCGACCACACCGGCAACCGGCTCATCGAGGCGCGCATCGCCTCGGCCCAGCTCGGCGTCGCGCCGATGGCCGCGCTGCAGAACCACTACAACCTGCTGCACCGCCGCGAGTACGAGGGCGACCTCGCGCACGTCGCCGCGCGCCAGGGCCTCGGCGTCATGCGCGCTTCGCCCTCGCGAGCGGGTTCCTCACGGGCAAGTACCGGCAGCGCGCCGACCTCGCGAAGAACGAACGCGGGGGAGAGGCGGCCAAGCACCTCAACCGGCGCGGCCTGCGCATCCTCGCGTGCCTCGACACGATCGCGGCGGCGCACGACACGAGCGTGGCATCCGTGGCCCTCGCCTGGCTGCTGACGAAGCCGAACGTCGTCGCGCCCGTCGTGTCGGCAAGCCGCCCCGAGCAGGTGCTCGACCTCACCGCCGCGGCCCACGTTCAGCTCACGCGGCACCAGGTCGCCGACCTCGACCGCGTCTCGGCCTAGTACCTGACAACGGCGAAGGCCGCGCCCCCCAGGAGAACGCGGCCTTCGGTTCAGAGCTGCTAGTTGAGCCCGGGGATGGAGAACACACCGAACGCCACGATCGCGACGATGGCGTTGAGGATGAGCGCGATGATCGTGATGGCCGCCCCCGAGCGGCGCGTGGTCCCGCGCAGGATGAGCTGAAGGATCAGCACGATCACAAGGATGACCGCGAGGATCCCGACGCCGAGCGACGTCACGACGATCCCGAACAGCGCCAGGAGCATGAGCGCCGCTGCGATGATCTGGATGATCGAGACCACCGAGTTGCTGCGCCCGCGGACCCGGACGATGCCATCCACAGGGCGAGCGCCCCGGCGAGGATGGTGATGATGAGCAGAAGGCTTACCTGCATTGTGTCGACCTCAATTCTCGTGAGGGTTGGCACCCCCGCCGCGATCCAGCGTCGCGGCGCGATCCCACGTTAGTGACGTCGGGCCGCGGAGAAGGGGGTCTAGCGCGAGGCGCGTGCTTCCGCTAGGCGTGCTTCTGCAAGAACGCGTTCGGCGATGCGCTGCAGTGCAGCGGACGCGGCGATCGCATCGCCCGCGTACCCGCCCGTGAGGGCGCCGTCGCGCGCGAGCAGGAGCTCGTCGGCACCGTCGCCGGGCACGGGGTGGCCCATCTGCCGCAGCAGGTCGGCGAGCGTGTCGACGTACCACTCGCGATGGGCGATGACGACCTGGCGCACAGGATGCTCGGAGTCGGGGAACTCCGCGGCGGCGTTGATGAACGGGCAGCCGCGGAAGCCGGGGCTGTCGATCTCGGCGATGATCGCGGCGACGAACGCGCGGAGCACGGACTCGGCGTCGGGGCCGGCCTCGATCATCGCCGAGACGTTCGCGCGCACGGTCTGGTGCCGCGCGGTGATGTACTCGACGATCAGGTTTGTCCTTGGCGCGGTAGTGCTTGTAGAACGTGGCCTTCGTGACCGACGACGCGCTGATGATGCGGTCGACTCCGACGTTGCGGATGCCGTCCTCGTAGAAGAGGACGTTCGCGGTCTCGAGGATGCGGCCCTTGGCGGGGGGCGCGCTGCACCTCCGGAGTGCGCTGTGCGGTCGGAGCAGACTCGACGACCATCACAACGCAACTCCATTCGGGTGGGGCGTGGCGGGTCTGGGGGGATGCCACGTTTTCGGGTGTCTCGGGTAAGAGGCTTCGGGTGCCTACGAGGACGACTGTAGCACAGGAGGACAGACAGACCAGTCTGTTTGTCCGCATCGGGGTACCCCAGTTCGGGGGGTCGTGGAGAACCCCGGGTCCGAGGACGGGAGGGTGACGTAGGCTCGATCGTGATGAACGGCGCAGTCTCCCTCCCGCTCGACCTTGCCGAGCTCACGTTCACGGCCTCCGGCGATTCGCTCGTCCGCCGCAGCGTGCTGCCCAGCGGTGTGTGCGCATCCTCAGCGAGTCCGTCCCGGGTGCCCGCAGCTCCACCATCGGGTACTGGGTGGCGGTGGGCTCGCGCGACGAGCAGCCCTTCACCTACGGCTCCACGCACTTCCTCGAGCACCTGCTCTTCAAGGGCACTCCCCTGCGCACGGCGCTCGACATCGCGGTCTCGTTCGACGCGGTGGGCGGCGAGCACAACGCCATGACGGCCAAGGAGTACACCTGTTACTACGCCAAGGTGCAGGACCGCGACCTGCCCATGGCCGTCGACGTGCTCGCCGACATGTTCACGTCGTCGGTGCTCGACCCGGAGGAGTTCGAGACCGAGCGCGGGGTCATCCTCGAGGAGCTCGCGATGGCCGACGACGACCCGTCGGACGTGACGAGCGAGCGCTTCTTCGAGGCCGTGCTGGGCGGGCATCCTCTCGGCCGGCCGATCGGCGGCAACCCCGACACGATCCGCGCCGTGACGCGCGAGGCCGTGTGGGAGCACTACCGCGCCAACTACCGCGCGCAGGACCTCGTGATCACCGTCGCCGGTGCCGTCGACCACGACGAGCTCGTGCGCGGCGTCACGGCCGCCCTCGAGCGCGCCGGCTGGAACCTCTCCGCCGAGGCAGCCCCCGTCGAGCGCCGCGACGCGACCGCCGACCTCATCGAACGCGGCAGCCCCCTCGTGACTGTCGCGCGGCCCATCGAGCAGGCCAACATCATCGCCGGCGTCGCGGGTCTCGCCGCGGGCGACGACCGCCGCGCGACCCTGAGCGTGCTCAACTCGATCCTCGGCGGCGGCATGTCGAGCCGCCTGTTCCAGGAGGTGCGCGAAGAAGCGGGGGCTCGCGTACTCCGTCTACTCCTTCGCGCCGAGCTACTCCGACGCCGGCCTTTTCGGCCTCTACGCAGGATGCTCGCCGAGCAAGGCCCCGCAGGTGGCGGAGCTCATGCTCGCGGAGTTCCGCGGTCCTCGCCGAGGGCGGTGTCACGGCCGAGGAGATGCGCCGCGCCGTCGGCCAGCTCAGCGGCGCCTCCGCCCTCGCCCTCGAGGACTCGGACACGCGCATGTCACGCCTCGGTCGTAGCGAGCTCACGCTCGGCGAGTTCGTCGACCTCGACGAGTCGCTGCGCCGCATCGCCGCCGTGACCGCGCAGGGCGTGCAGGAGCTCGCACAGGAGCTGGTGTCGAGGCCGCTCTCGATCGCCGCCGTCGGCTCGGTCGACGAGAAGTCGCTGGAGTTCTGATGGCCCATTACCTCTACCTCGTGCGCCACGGCGAGCAGCAGGACGCCGAGTACGGACTGCCCGACGGCCCGCTCTCGCCGAAGGGGAAAGCGCCAGGCCACGGCGATCGCCGAGCGCCTGAGCGGGGTGCCGTTCGCGCGCGCCTGGCACTCGCCCCTGCAACGCGCCGCCGAGACGGCCGCCATCATGACCGAGAGGATGCCCGCGCTCGAGTCGCAGCCGCACGCACTCCTCATGGACTGCATCCCCAGCGGCCCCGAGCCCGACATGCCCAAGGCCTTCGACGCGTTCTTCGGCTCGATCACCCCCGAGGAGATCGAGGCGGGCGAGGCGCAGATGGCCGACGCCGTCGCCGAGTTCCTCGCCCCCGCACGCGAGGATCGGCACGACCTCATCGTCACCCACAACTTCGTCATCTCGTGGTTCGTGCGCGAGGTCATGGGCGGCCCCGAACTGGCGCTGGCTCGGCCTCAACCAGGCCAACTGCGGCCTCACGATCATCCGCATCCGCTCCGCGAAGCCGCCCGTGCTCATCGCGCACAACGACCTCGGGCACCTGCCCGTCGAGCTGCGCACGGGCATGCCGGAGCTGCAGCCGTTCTAGGGTTCGGGCGGCTCGGGGTTCTCCCAACGAGCCGCTAGGTTCTACGCATGCTTGTACAGCTCTCCACGGCGACCTCCGACCCGTGGGTCGAGATCGTCGCCTTGTGCTTCGGCGTCGTGACGGGGTGCAGCTTCACCTACTTCGGCTACAGCATCGTCAAGGACCCGGAGCCCGTGGCCCGCTTCTTCGCGTCATGGGGCTCGCGCGCATTCGGGTCGCGGATCGCTCGGCGCACGTACACGGCAGCGAACTTTAGAGTCGCCGGACTCTGGAGCGTGATCTTCTCGCCGCTGTTCGTGGTGGGATGTCTGCTGCTGATCTGGCACAGGGTGACCTTGGTGTTCTCGGGCGGCTGAGCCAGGCCCGGTTCAGGATCGGTAGCCGTACTTCTCCGGAGTGGCGAAGATCGCGTCGACCGTGAACGCTTCATTGTCGACCTCAACGCGGCGCAGGATGTCCATCGCAGAGTCTCTGTCCCTGGCGTCGATCGCGGCATCCCACTCCGACAGCAGGCCCGCGATGAAGAGCCGTTCGTTGATCGTCATCCCCCCGTAGTTCAGCACCTTCCGGTACCAGTTCGTCGCGTTCGGGTTGTCGTTGTACGGCTCGATGTCGACGTAGCCGCTCGACCGGTACAGCCCGCCCGCGGCCTCGAGGCTCGCGTTCGTGTCGAGCACGAGCTCGGTCGCGCCGAGGGCGATCGCGCGGCGCTCCAGCTCGGCGAGGAGAGCCCGACCGAGGCCGCGGCCCTGAGTCTCCGGCTGGAGCCACAGGTGCTTCACCTCGAAGCGTCCGCCGCCGAGGGAGCGGACGCCGCCGCACC
>JANDEH010000140.1:0-37760 GCA_024610705.1 Tetragnatha versicolor
TGTTTTCCTTTTTTGTCCTGAAAGGAAAAAATACATTAGTAATCAATAAGCAAAAAATGAAGATAAAAAAACTAATAGTTTTGGTCTTACCCAAGGGAGTCTCCACTTGGAACTCTTGGGTGTCTTCATCGAGGGGCTCCTCTTTTATTGAGAATTCTTTGGCAAGTGGTTCATCCAGTGGGGTCTCCTCATCGAGGGGCTCCTCTTTTATTGAGAATTCTTTGGCAAGTGGTTCATCCAGTGGGGTCTCCTCATCAAATGGGAACTCCTCATCAAGTGGGGTCTCTTCATCCAGTGGGGCCTCCTCATCAAGTGGGGTCTCTTCATCCAGTGGGGCCTCCTCATCAAGTGGGGTCTCTTCATCCAGTGGGGCCTCCTCATCAAGTGGGGTCTCTTCATCCAGTGGGGCCTCCTCATCAAGTGGGGTCTCTTCATCCAGTGTGGCCTCCTTATGGGGTTCTTCATCCAGTGTGGCCTCCTCATGTATTGGGGGCTCCTCCACTTTAACTGGGGACTCCTTTTTAGGTTCTGAAAGGGAATAGCATTTATAAAAAAAAACACATTTTCTATGATGGGGAGGACAAAAAATTTTTTCTCCCTAGTTTTATGAAAGGGATTGTTGGTAAAAACTAAACATAATATGAGGAAAGAAAATTTAAGAGGTGTTTTTAAAATGCTCCTACATTAAAAATTGTACTGAAAATATTTTCTTTCTTAAAAAAGCCCTAACTTTTTTTAAAAAAAACCCATTCGTTACTTATAGTCAGAAAAAAATTCGGTCCGGGACACAATTTACTAAACTTAGAATTTTGACTAAGCATCAAAAAAGTTTTTAAAAATTGATATAACTCAAAATATTATTGATAAATTTTTTCCAACATGCATTAATTTTTTTTAAAAATTTCCATTGATCAAATTAAGTGTTTGTATTTCAACTCTTTACGGTTCTTGTCATAGAGAAAACCGGATTTGAAAATATAATGCTTGATATACCAAAGCAACAAATTATCAGTTCTATTTATGACAGAAACAGGGTTCAAAGCAAAAAAACTTTTTTTTTTGTGTCCCCCTGAAAAAAGTGGTTCTGTCCCAACTTGAATATTTTTTCAACGAAAAAAGCTTTTAGATTAGTTTTCGAAACAGAGTTACAAAAATATTTATGAACCACTATGATATTTTGACCGAGTCACTAAAATTCGAAGTACCGCAAAGGTCATTCAGATAACATTTTTTTAAAAAAATTCTCTAATCAAGTTTTTTTTATGATGGCACCCCCCCAAAAAAAATAACTTTAACCTGACAAGAAAAATATGCTTAGTGAGGAGAGCTTACCAGTGGAGAACATCTTGGAGGCTTCGACTGGATGCTAGGACCGAGAAGAGGGCTAGTTTTATAGTGCGCTTATCAGCAGTTTAGATCTGATAAATATAAACTGGGTTCCATTTTAAAAAAAATTATTCAGCAGATGATTTCGAAATTTAAATTTCTTTAATTATGCAACTTTTTTTCAAAGTTTAAATCTTATCGACCAGCTTATATCAATTTAAGGATCTTGTAAAACTTTTTATACTTGAAATTTCATCAAAATATTAATTCTTGAAATTTTTATGCAACTTTTTTTTTATATTTTGAAAATATCTCGAGATCAAATTAAGGCTATGGTGGACACTAATGCTTTCTTAAAATATTCAAACTTGGTTAGTTAATTTAAATTTCATTAAAAATTATGCAACTTTTTTAAAAGTTTAAATCTTGTCGACCAGCTTATATCAATTTAAGGATCTTGTAAAACTTTTTATACTTGAAATTTCATCAAAATATTAATTCTTGAAATTTTTATGCAACTTTTTTTTTATATTTTGAAAATATCTCGAGTTCAAATTAAGGCTATGGTGGACACTAATGCTTTCTTAAAATATTCAAACTTGGTTAGTTAATTTAAATTTCATTAAAAATTATGCAACTTTTTTAAAAGTTTAAATCTTGTCGACCAGCTTATATCAATTTAAGGATCTTGTAAAACTTTTTATACTTGAAATTTCATCAAAATATTAATTCTTGAAATTTTTATGCAACTTTTTTTTTATATTTTGAAAATATCTCGAGTTCAAATTAAGGCTATGGTGGACACTAATGCTTTCTTAAAATATTCAAACTTGGTTAGTTAATTTAAATTTCAAAATGCGGCCCCTTCTTGAGTGTAAAATTAGATTCTTGTAAAAAATAAATGAAATTTTTTTTCGATATCAAATCAAGTAAAATTTAGTTTTTTTCTTTAACTAACAATTTTTTTATTATATCAAGATGAGAAAACCGGATTTGAACATAATATGCTTGATTACCAAAGCAGCCGGACACAAAGGATTGTATCTCCGGTACGATAGATTTTAAGAAAAAACAAGGTTGAAAATCTCACGATTTTTCTAGGCTCGAAATGTACATCTATTAATTCGTGGAGACAAATATTTCAATTTGTTCTTATATATGAAAGAAGTTTATTTATTAATGTTTCCATCCAAATACCTGTATTTTTTAAGTATTCAGATTCATTTATTGTTAAATAACTCATATATGCTACAAGTGCAAATGTTAATAAAATAAAAAATATAAATATAAATTTTTTTGTAATAAATGTAATTATACCTAAAATTATAGTAACATAAATCGTTGCACAAAACAATGTTCCTTGTGCTAAATAATTGTCTGTCAGCAGATTAAATCTATTATTCTAGGCGTTAATTTCGATATGTTATATTTATATGTAGTCAAAATTTCTTTTACACTCAGCTTTGAAGTGTGACATATTAATTCGTGAGTTTTATCGTCGAATGTGCCATGTAAAATACAATTGTTTTTTCTTTTTTGTAAGAAAAATTCAGGATGACTGAGTTTAACATAATGAATTATTTCATTAGATTGTTTATTTTTTAAAAACCTTTCCCATTTTTTTTTATTAAATAAATTTCTTGATGCAATATGTACCCGTTCGTTTTTACCAACGTCTACTAACACTGGATGAGTTTCAGTGTAAATAAATTTTAATCTGTTCATTTGGGGACAGCAACCACCATATAAGTGACAAATTTCGCATAGTATAACTATAAAAGTTAAAACCGTTTCAAATAAATGTTCTGGTTTTACAATCTTTGCTCCATACAACCCGCTTTGCATTTCATACAATCCTATAGTAAATCCTTTGCTCTCTTTTATGTGATGAGAAAAAGGTAAAACATATTCGGATCCTAAAATTTTGTTTAATTCAATTAAATCGTGAAAATATTCAGGGATATCACATGAAAACGAAATGTTATAAGAAACCCATTTTTCAGCGTCTCTTGCATATAAACAATGAAATCTCTTATTATTATGATTAATGGTAATAACTAAACAAGAGTTATTATAGTGCCATGGGCAATAAGTTGCACTATAATAAGGATTACTTTTTAAATTTTTTAAAATATCACTTAAATAATCTCTCGTCTTTTTATCGCTACTCATCTTTATTGGATTTCTCCTGTAAATTAAATTGTTAAATATTAAAGTAATGGAAACTAATTTAGATTTCATAAATGCAAAATTATATGCTGAAAACTTTGCGCTGGAATTCTTATACAATAAATTTTTAAAATCTCATCCTCATATTTTTAAATATGTAATTGCAAATATTGAACCTGCTACTAACAAAGATTATTATGTTCCTAATTCACTCAAAAATAAATGCAAAATTGTAAAGTTAGAATTTAATAAGATTGGGTGTGAAAAAATAGGTTGTTTTCCAAAAAATGGTAAATTAGAAGAATGTAATCCTCCAGATGAAGCAACATATATACCTTTGGGAACACACTATACTCTTTCTTGTCAACCTGCATGCACTCAATTATCACATACTATTGATACTGAATTTAGAAATAAAAAATGTATGCTTGTCAACACGTATAAAAAAATGTTTGCTATGATTCCAGAGCAACTTTTTGATTCTAAAACTATCCATCCTATTCATTTTGGTTTAAACATTGAAAATGGAAATTTACAATTAAACAGAGGCTATTGTGATTATTATGGGTTGGATTTTAAATCTTCTACAAATGAATGTTTTGAACAAGGTCATCAAAAAATTGCAGAATTTATTATTGGTCCTTCAGTATACCGTTCTATAGTTAGAAGTAAATATCTAAATAAACAAGTGTTTAATCCACCCTCAGTTCCAAATCATGTTAAAAATGTAACTAATTGGCTAGAAGGTACAAAAAGTATAAGGAAAAAAAGACAAGTATATAATATTGATAACAACTTAGTGGCTGAAATTGCCAAAGATATAGCAATTGATTTTGGAGTAGATTTAAGTGTAGACGGATTAGTATATATACTAAAAAAAAAGGTTCCATTAGCTCTTGAATATTTTGTTCAAAAAAATATTGCTAGAAAAGTAGTAAAATCAGCTTTAGCTGATTATATCATAAAATATCATGTCAATTTTGCAAGTATTATTTCAAAAAGATTAGGTTCTGTACTTTCGGGTACAAATAACGTATTGAGTATTATAAACATAATTACTTTGCTAGTTGATATTTTTGATCCTTTTAATTTTAATTACGTTTTAAATAAAGAAAGTTTACAAGCAATTAATAAACGTTTAGATTTTGAATTTTTTAAATCAAATAAAAATCAAATCGAAATAACACCTGAAATAATTTGTGATATTTTAGAAGAAGATTCTAGCGATTATGTATTAGCAATAGTAAATGCCATAAATGAATATATGAACTCTGTAATTTTAGATTCTTTTGAGGAACGACAAAAAATTCAAAAGCAAAATTATAAAACAAAACTTATTAAAACCGAATCAGTTTTATATTATACAATTTTATTTCTTATAATATTGTTATCAGCTGTGTGTTTAGAATACATTGATTTTATAGCATTAGTATTTTTATTTTTATTTATTTACTTGTCACCTGTATATAACTAAAACAGAACACAAAATGAGCACATATTTGTTTACATTCTAAAGATAAAAGTAAGAAATATATCTTTCTTTTTCACTTTTACATTCAGTAAGGGTAAAATAAAAGCGATTCAATAGCGCCTGAGTAGTAGTATATGCTCACTTCTAGAATAATTTCTTAACCTCTTAGCGGGTATAAGTTATTCCAGAAGTGAGCAGCCACTAGTGTTTCTAAAAGATATTTCAGAAGTGAGCGTACAATTAGTGTAGTTCCCCTAATTTTTTATAGAGTACCGGCACAGAGTGGAATGGAATCCGGGACCTGTATATATAATTAATATTTAAAATATATATTTATATTAAATTTTGTTTTTAAATATTTTTGTACTTTTATAAAAAAAAATGGTTGTATATATATTTTTTTAAATTAACGCACAAGTTAGTAAATAGTAATTATTTTTCTTAATCTTTTATGGAGTTAAAGTATCGGCTCAGTGGAATCTAACCCGGGAGAAATAAAAGGGGAAAACGATAGGCGCGTACGCTAACCATTATACCACGTCGGCTAATCAGAGAGAAGGGAAATACACTCTTCATTACAGCTGAGGTAAAACTGGGATTTTTATCGAAAATAATTCATTTTTTAGGTTAATATTTTACTGAAGGAGTTCTGTTGTTTTGGTTCATCTTTCTTATGTTCAAAATAACTTTTGCATACATCTATTGTAAACCTTTTTTTTCTACAATCGAAGAAAAATATGTAAAACCGTTCTTTGAAAATTTTATCTCGTATGTCAGTTTTCTTCCTAGTACAATATATTTACACGCTATACGCATGGGGGACTTGTGACATCAAAACATTCACTCAGTAATTTTAATCCATTTTTGGGGTTTTGCGATCATTTATGTCGTTTGGATGAGCGATCTGTTGATATCACACAGAAATGAACATTTCTCCCACAGGTGCAAGTTCCTCATTCCTTTATTGTCTTCGATTTATAACTAAAACATTTTTAAATTTTTTAGAATCTCTTGTAGTTGGATGAGTTTTACTACAATGACTAAGCATATGTCTACATACTCTATTCGGTATACGGGATATTGTTTTTTTATTAGATTTTAAAATTAACTTAGATGTTGGTTTTTTTCTACACACTTTTTTACGTCTTCTTAATTTCATTGGTGAGGACGATGTAGATCTAAACTGTCTTACATTTTTCCTTGCTAATCGTTTTTTTCTTTTTGGGGATACTACTAATTTTTTACTTTCTTTTGAAGATGTGGGTGATCTAGATCTTTGTATAGAATGAGACCTAGATCTTTTTATAGAATGAGACCTAGATCTTTTTATAGAATGAGACCTAGATCTTTTTATAGAATGAGACCTAGATCTTTGTATAGAAGGAGACCTAGATCTTTTTATAGAATGAGACCTAGATCTTTGTATAGAAGGAGACCTAGATCTTTGTATAGAAGGAGACCTAGATCTTTGCATAGAAGGAGACCTAGATCTTTGTATAGAAGGAGACCTAGATCTTTGTATAGAAGGAGACCTAGATCTTTGTATAGAAGGAGACCTAGATCTGCTATTTTCTGGATCAAGGGTTCTAATAATATCATCCATAATAACATTATTTAATTCATAGTCGTCAAAGGCCATACCATAAGAAGATTGAATATCATTTATTGGATCGTTTAAAATTAAACTCATTACTTTATTCAGTAAAATCAGTTTGTTATTCAATAAGGTAAATTTGACTATTAATAGGTGTTAAGTTGTAAGCAATACTAGCTTTAAATGCTTCTATATCGTTAGATGGAGCTATGTACTTAATACCACAAAACGTTTTTATTTCACATGATGATATATTATCTATTATTCCTGATTTATAGAAAGGTGTTAGGGACAATAATGCAGCTCCCGAAGTAACATTTCCGTATTTAAAGGTTTTACAAAATAATTTGCTTATGCAAGTTTGAATAAACGATTCATATCGTCTAATACTTTTTTCTGGAAAACAAATTAACCAACGTTCAATCATATTTATGTTACTTTTCATGTAATCAAATACATCCCATAAATATAATAGGAGATTTAGAGGAGAAGTAGCGTTTGTTAAATTTACAATAACATACGTTTTTTTTGTCAGAGGTGAAGAATTTTTACCAGGCGATAAATTAATATCACATTTTGAAAAATCTACTCCAATAGTTTTAATTTCAAAATAATTTATTTGATCTTTTAATAATTCACAATTAGCAGTTTGTACTGAACTGTCTTGTAAGGATAGTAGAGTTTTTGTATTAATTAATTCTTCTTTAAGATCCAAATAGGAATAATAAGAAATATACGTAGCGGGACTAATCATTTCGAATAGCAA
Source organism: Tetragnatha versicolor (assembly GCA_024610705.1). Classification (NCBI taxonomy): domain Eukaryota; kingdom Metazoa; phylum Arthropoda; class Arachnida; order Araneae; family Tetragnathidae; genus Tetragnatha; species Tetragnatha versicolor. The sequence continues at coordinate 7,327 of JANDEH010000140.1, forward strand.
CAAATGACTTGTAAAGATTACTGTTCTCGCTACCTCCAAAGGATTAAAAACCGTCATATTTGCAGGAGGTTCTATATACACCAAAATATCACATTTTGATATGGTGTCAGGGTTCACAGTTATATAATTAGTATTAAAAAATGGATAATGTTTAGATATTACAATTATTTTAAAAGTTGGATAGTTTTTGGTTAAATAGTCAAATATTATATTATTTTTTCTTCCTAAATTTCCATATACTACAGTTTTATCATTGTTTAATATAAAATCAAAAAGTTCATCTAATGAATTCATACTTTCTTCTTTACTTAATAAAGAACGCCATGGAGCGAAGTGAAGAGATTATTATACAAACATTAAAAGCATTAAGTTGCTTTTTTACTGATATGATTAAACAAACTGGCTCAAATATGAATATACAAGACGAAATGGAAAATGTGTTTAAAAATTGGACTGTATTTTGGCCTAAAATAAGAAAGTGGATTGAAGAATCGAATTTATTTGACAAAGAAACTACGTTAATTAATTTTATTCAAAATGTGCCAGCTTTAATACCCTATACTTATATTCTAAAAGAATCCTTACATTTTCATTTTGATTTATGGAATGTTGTTTTTATAAACCTACAAGAAACTCAAAATTTATTACTAAGCAAGACAACATGAATTTATCAACATTGGAGCCACTAGGTTTATTTACTTTAACGGGTGGACTGTTATATTCAATTACAATTCTTATTTTTAATGTATCGAATTATAAGCTTCATTTCATAGTTTTGACTTTATTGATATTTATAGCCTTATTTTGTATAACATGCTATAAATATTTAAAATTTAAATTTGCATATGAAAAAATGGATGATATTATTAAGATGATGACTTGTAAAAATAAGTGAATATATCACAAGTTCCATTACTAACTCTTATAACGTCACCTTCAACAATTCCAATTAAATCAAAATATTCTATTGTATTAGGTATGCATATTAAATTATCTCTATTTATTTTAGTAAATGTCAAATGTTGAATAATTATTATAAATTGTCTCAAATATTTAGTAATTTTGTGTTTTGCTAAAGTTCTATCCTCAAAAATTACTTCGATAGTCCAATTGGGATAATATGATATTTCAATTTTTCTTATATTTTTTATACTAACTTTATAAAGTACTTCTTTAAAAAAAGAATCCATAATAAAGCAAAATGTTTAACGATTTGAGTCTTATAAGAACTGATACCGACCAAGAAATTGTACAATTTGTAGAAAAATTAATGGTTGAGGATACAAATTATTCCAAATTTCTAACACCCGATATTAATGAAACACTTAAAAATAATTTAGAAACACAATTTCAAAATAATTATCCTGGTTTCAATTTAAGTAATATTTTGGAACGATATAATTGTATCCAGGCTCAAAAAACGTTTGAAACAAGTGAATGTAATGATTTAATTTATGATCCTGAAAAGAAAAAATATTATAATCCAAAAGTATTATCTCCTTTAAAAAGACAAAAACCAGAAGAATTTAATGTTGTATATTTTTTGAATGAAGAGCAACAACGTCAAAGAGGTTTAGTTTTAAATTTCGATACCGAGCAAGAAATTTATTTAGATATTCCTTATGAAGAAAAAAAGAAAATTGAAGTAATAACAGATAATGCTTTGAAACGTGTAGCTAAATTAGTTTTAATTTTGAATCAACAAAGGAAAGATTTACCATATTCACTATTGGAAGTACATAACGAAAAATACGTTCAGTATTAATTTATTTTATTAGACATTTCTTGCTTAAATACGGCTTCACTTATGTATTGATTTTTTTTACATCCGCAATGAATACAATTTCCTTTAGCTGTATACTTTTTATTATTACAATGTAGTGTGAGGTTTTCAGTTTTGGTTTTTTCTTTACATTTGAGACACTGAATCAACATCCTTTATTATATATATCTTACTTATTTTTGACTTCAAAATTTTACAATATAAAGTGAATAATTCCTCTATTTCAGATCATTTCTACAATCCCTAGTCAAGAGGAACCAGTGAAAATCAGAACAGACCGGATAAACAGAGAGATCGGCCAACACCAAAAAGCCCCACATACAACTTTTTGATTTCCCATAAGCGGCCTTGGACACCCCATTCCCCATGTCTTTTGCAAATTCAGACATAAACGATATTAATAGTAGAAATTTTATTAATTTAGCGTTAGAAATATTTAGGTGTGATGAGGGAATACATACCTTCGAAACTGTTGAGATACCTAAAATAGAAAAAGTTGAGACAGAATCAGATTTTGGGGAACTAGTTAATGGGATACCTAAAATCGAAAAAATTGAGACAGAATTAGATTTTGGGGAACTAGTTAATGGGATAACTACATTTGAACCAATCGAGACAGAATTAAATTTTGGGGAACCTAAAATCAAACCAATTGAGACAGAATTAGATTTTGGGGAATTATGTGATGGGATAACTACATTAGAAACGGTTGAGACAGAATCAAATTTTCGGGAACTTTACGATGAACTTCTAAGGTATGGTTACGAAACACCTACCTTACAAACAGTTGAGACTAAGAGTACCATAGATTTAGGTAATCTATGTGATGAAATTATTTTGGGGGGGGAGGAAGATGATAACAATGATGAAGAAGGTAATACTGCGGAAAATGAGGATATGGAGGAAGAAGGTAATACTGCGGAAAATGAGGATATGGAGGAAGAAGGTAATACTGCGGAAAATGAGGATATTGAGGAAGATGAGGATAGGGAGGAGGGGGATAGGTATAATTATACCCCTGACGAAATTTTAAAATTTAAAAACATTATGTATGGAATGATGCAGAAGGGAGAAAAAGGAGGGCCCAAAGAAAGTGAATTCACAAAAAGTTGGGAGAATTTTTGTGCAAAAATAGTTGAGTGTAGATTTAGGAGAGAGGGTCAATATATGGAATTCGATATATTAAATGAAGATAATGTAAAAATTTCGCCTACAATAAAGAATCGACTTAGACAAAGTGGGAAGAAGTCTAACCCAACAAATTATAAATGGAACAGAATATTGGATTATTGTACATCAGTGAAAAATGATACAACGATTTATTACGTGTCTGGACCATTAAATTTAGTTCCTAAAAACTATTTTTCCGGGACAGCAAGATGTAATAGATACTTCACAATAATTGAAACGTTAAATGTAGGATTAATCATTTACTATCATCATACTAAAACATATAAACTCGACGAATACATACCAACCGAAGACGAATCTGAATTTGAAAAAATATATTTAAAATCTAATGAAATTTATTTCATACCTAAAGGAATAACGATTATTTTAACGTCTCAAACAATGGTTCTTTACTTAATGTATTACTCTTCGAGAATTGAGGAAAATTACATCAATATATTGAAAACATAACAATTTGAAGAGTAATATATTATGTAAATTAATGATGTTATAATAACCGTTATTTTTTTATTTTCTATTTTTATTGAATTTATTTATTCTTATTATTTATTTATCATATTTAGGAAAAGACTTTTAGTTGTGAGACATAATTTTAGTACATTTTTAAAAACAGTCATCTGCATTGAATTCTTTCTGTAGGGAATCGAACTTTCCTCCCGTTTTATGTAAATCTTGTAGCTTTGGTTCTTTCATACGCCAGGTGGCGTTCTATCTGTAAATTTTGTATATAAATATCTGTGCTTTGTTAATAAAGTGATCTGTTCTTCTGTTCACTACCCGACTACGTCTTATTTCTACATGATGATCCAACACTTTCCATAGGTATTATCTGTTATATGTTTGCGTAAAGATAAGCAACTATATATTTAAATTTTTATTTATAGCTTTAAGGGGACATGGTACCTTTTTTGACAAAAATTAAAAAAAAAAATTTTTATTCAAACTAATCTATATGATTTGTCCATAACCTTACAAAATTTAGAAACTTTTCACTGAAAAATATCCAAGTTATGACAAATTTTATGTTTGATCGTATGCACTTCCCTATGGATATTGGAAACTTCCAGTCCGCTTTTCTCAGAACCACGTTTTTGTCGTTTAAAATACTTTTTATCTATTGCACCAAATATCTTGAAACTTTTTCTGGTTATTGTTGGAAGTGGGTTTAACAAAATCTAGTATAGGTTTTTGGATATTCATGGTAGATTTTTTTAAAAATATTATTTAATTTTGATTTTCAGCAAATTTAGGGTTTTTTCGAATGTGATGAAAGAAAAAATATATTTTTATTTACTTAAAATTGTACAAACCCTTAACCGATACTAGCTTCTATTGTATATAGATAGAGATACTTAAATACAAAATTTTATGAGTGTAAGTCAATTATTGTAGGAGAAGTAGCATTTTAAAAACACCTCTAAGTTTTTGTTTAAAAAAACTAATAAATTGAAAATTTATTAGTGAAATGTATCTAATGTAAGGCAAATACATAGATTATCAGCAAAAAATATCAATGAATATAAAGATTTTAGCCAAAAAGGTACCATGTCCCCTTAAGGCAACATCGTCGATTAACAAATTAACACAACAACGACTTAACAAAAAAATCATAACTTATTACTTTAAACTTCTGTTTTAAATAATTAGGTCCGATAATTTGGACTTCGGGATCCATTTTAGGTAATATGTCCTGTAAAATAATGGTGCATATTTTAACTGATGTATCTTCAGTTATGGGTCCCATATTTATTCTTTCATTATTTGAAAAAAGTGTAAAATACATTACATAACATTTAATTTTTTTAAAAATATGTTTAAATTGAAATATTTTAAATTTTCTATTCAGAAGATGTTGTAAATCTTTTTCTAATATAAATTTATTAGTGTTTGGAATTAACAATACATATTTTACGTTTTCTATTTTACTTACAGTTTCTTTATTAAATTTCTCGACTATTGACCACTGTTTAAACATATTAAAGTAAAGAATGGTTTCAAAAAAAAGTTTAATCACTTACAATTATTACTTAAATAGTTATAAAAAATGGTGTAAAAATAGTAATTTAGAATCAAATTTAGAAGAATACAAAAATTACTTAATTAAAAATAAAAAATCTTTATCTTATATTAAAAACTGCTTAAATTATATATCAAAACATGTAAATATTCCAATTGAATTTCAAAAAAATACCGGAGAAAAAACTTCGTTAACTGAAAAAGAAACCTCACTTTTAAAAGAAGTATGTAAGCAAAATTTTCAACAAGAGGAAATATCTATAATTATATTACTTTTATTAGAAACTAAAATGAAATTAAAACATATTTTAAATCTTACGAAATATGATGTTGAAAAAGTAATATTAGATAAAAAAATTTTCAACCGATACTTAATTGAAGACAAAGCAAAATATATTTTTGAATACTTGTTATCAATTCCTTACCGAAAATCAGAAAGATATTTCAAAAAAACTTATCATGCCTATTTATATTCATTAAAAAGAAGAATAAAAGAACTTTTCCCTAAATTAATAAATTTTACATTTCAAAATATAATAAAAAAAGGTATATAAAGCCCATTATATTCTTTTATGATTAATACATCATGGAGAACGATAGTGGCAACATCGAAATTGATCCCAATACCCCAGACCAGGTAGTTATTAACAAAATATTAAACAATCCAATCTTAAACGAATATGTTAATAATTTAAACGAACCTGGAGTGTTGAATTTAATTGATCCTAAATGGAAAAAAATATTGTTTAATAATCCTCTTTATCAAAAATTTAATGATCGAAAAGTTATTTACGGTAATCCAAAAAAAGGTACAGATAAAGCCCACACAGTATATCACATAATAAGTAAAGATGATCATTTTCAGATCTTGGTAGCTGGTAATTTTAGAATCCAAAAACAAGATTATGGAAACAGTCATATACGAGTTACTTACTGTAAGCCGTTAGATGAAATTGCATCTGTAATTTGCAAAGAAGAAAAACCACTAAAAATTTATTCAAATTGTATTTTTTACATGCCTTCGTGTAACGGAATCTGTCCTTCGTGTTTAAAACTAAACATTAAAGATGAAGACAATAAATGGTGTGTTGTAGAAACTCAAGTTTACACACAAAATGGTATATTATGCTCTACTCGAAGTTATTGTGAAAAATGTTTCAGTCAAGAATTTATTGGTATATTGCGAGTAAATATAAACATGAAGTATTATTTTGGAGATGGAGCTAAAATTGGTGGAACTTTGAAATCAATTATATTCATTCCTGATAATTCTTTACGTGCACACAAAACAATGAACATTTTGAGCCTTGATGAAACCAACTTTATTCCTGAAACTGTTGATAATGAAGCATCAAATACGATTTATGGTATTCCATTAGGAATGAATATCAAAAAAGATTCTGAAGAAGAATTTGAAGTTTCGTCCAAACGAATTAAACTGCATGATTCTTTTTTTTTAGTACCACAAACCGAAAGTAAAGATGATTCTTCAAGTAAAGAAAACCTATAAAATTGTTTTTTATCAATTGTTGTACTTTTTTTAATTAAAAGAATTTAATATTTTATCTATGACTTTAACTAACTCTACATCTGAATGGTTTAAAGTTACAAATGGTTCGACAATAATCCTTAAATCATAATTCTTATCCATAGTTTCATTTACTTTATCGTCAACACCTATTAAAAAAATATTTTCAACATACATTTTTCTAATGTGTTCTGAACACTTACAATTCCCATAACGATTTTCTGATACCATACATTGAGTGCGACCAAATATTTTAAACGCATGTTTGGCAATTTCTGGTAAATAACCGTTAATTATTGATTCTACATACTCATCAGTTCCATAACTCCAAATAATTATATCTATATTTGCAAAGTGTAAAAATTTTATTAAGAGATGAACAAATGGACGAATAATAAACATATTTTTATTAAAATGACCTAGAGTTTCATCTAAATCTAATACAATCACTAATTTTAACATCTTTCTTAAGCGTAAGTCCAGGAACTTTAAAAAGTCCTTTACACCAAGCAACTTTTGGTCCCTTCGGCATTGTAGCCAGTCACAGCCATCATGTGGACAAGCACCTTCACAGTCCACTTTCGGTTTATACCCGATAATAGCTGATCTAGCTTTTGAGTTTCTGTATTTAATAACTGTGTAATGTATCACTTAAACATGATGAAAAAAAACTTCTTGATTACTCATGCTCGAGTTCAACGTTTAGTTTATAATATGTTTCAAAATCTCAAACAGACTTTTGTGTAAGGTTGACAAATTTGATTAGTGAGATTTGCCCCTGGCTTATCAAGAAGTAGAGATGTAAAATTCCCACATTTTTGGGGAGGCGGGAAAAAACCCGGGATTTTTGGGAATAAACCGGGAATTTTAGGGGAATTTTGACCATAAACAAACACAACGATATTTCACCGTTAGTTTTCATTTTCTAGGACTTTTGAGACATGATCAAACACTAGTTCTTTCTATAAACTATTTAGATTATTTCAGGAGGTTTATAATTATAAACCTCTATAAACGATATAATAACCTATAATAATTAAATATTATATCGTTTACTTCTGTTTTTAGCTTCCGAAATCCCGGGAAAAATTCCGAAATCCCGAAAGCTAAAGAATCAAAATTCCCAAAATTTCCCTCTAAAATCTCGAAACGGGAATATTCAAAATTCCCATCCCAAAAAACCGGGTTTATTCCTGGGAATAAACCCGGTTTTTTCCAGCCTTTACATCTCTATCAAGAAGAAGCATTTACAAATCCCTCCTTGTAAATCACATATTAATTTTTTGTATATTTTATCCATACTGTGTAATGTTTTCAAACATTTGTGTGAAATAAAATAGGTGATAACATATTCAGAATTATAATAAGATTTTTATTTAGATCAGTGATCGTGTAAGATTCATCTTCCTTGTGGGATGTCTGAACAATTTTCATTCTGAATTCAATAACTGTGCAATCTTCCTCTACTAAAATCCTCTTTGTTGACATTAGATAAAGTCCATTACCGCCTTTCTCGACATCAGATTTCCCAACGACCTGACGCTCGGTTTTTGAAAATTTAATAAAATGGTAACCGGGGTTAGAACCTACAACCTACCTCATGCTAGCTACACACGTTACCTCTACTCTAGTGGGGATTTAGTATCTGTAGTACTTATTATCAAAACTTCTTTCTTTCTTCCCCGCGCATGCGCAATAAACTCGTCAGATCGTTGGAATATACAAAAATGTAACCGGTATCTCATTAAAATAATGAAAATTTCATAAACCCATAGCAAAATATATAATCCATTTAAATGTTACACTTTTGATAACAAGTGTTTAACGAAAGAAGGAGCTAAATATACACATTTTAGATGTAAACTCAAATTTTAATAAAAGTATTAATATTTTTTTTACATTTCAGAAGGAACAAAAAACAATTAAGAACAATATTTGTCTAAAATTCCGGAATCCATTGTTTTCTTCTTCTAGGGTTTGTTTCTTACTTGTTTGTTTTTTATAAATAAAATTATTAATTAAAATCCTTTTCTTAAAAGGATGAGCGTTACTAACTTTTAAGAAAATAGCGATTGTATATACTCGCAAAGGATTCATCATCAGATGAAAGTAATTTTTAGTGTAACTAACTGCATTTATGTACTCTTTTTAAAAATTTCTGTTAAATTATCTTGTACCTTTAATGCTCGTTCTTAAATTCAAATTTTTAAAAAAATTAAAACTAACTTAATTGAGTTAATTTTCCAATTATCTGATGTTTTCCGTTTGTAATGCACATGTCTCTTTTTACCCAGCCCCCTGTTTTAAATCCGTTTAAGATCTCGATCTTTTTTATTGTTTGCGGTCTCCAAGCCGACTTATGGCCTAAATTTGGCGACCCCCAATATTTAAATCCGAGAGCCCTTCCCAGTAAATAAATAGCGATCAAAAGAAATTATGTGGTATTATTAGCTCTATAAAACACCAATAGATGGCAGCAGATGTTTGACATTTGTTCGTATTGGAAGTTAGACACAGAAAACGGCAAAATAAAATGACAATATCACTATAAATTATAATTTTTTTCGGGTTCAACAAAAATAAGTAATAAAAAATAAATTGTTTTCATGAATTTTTGGAGTGTATTTGGTTTTTTTTCAGTTCATCAGTAGCCACTATGCAGTATCAATAAATCTAATCATCTAATCTAATCAGTATGGGTGTTGGTCATGGAGCCGTTGCATGGTGTGTTGTTTTCATGCTCCACCTAAATCTACAATTTAACCTGGAATTTGTGGGTATTTGGAACCTACAATACCTGGAATTTGTGATCACCTCCGTGCCCATTATAGCAATATACTATATTTATTAACATGGTTTGTATGGTGCTTAAAAACCTAAAAAAGTGCTTACTTTCCGTTTATAAGGCCCTTATAAAGTGCTTAATTTTTTAATATGGTTCTTAGTTTTTAAAAAGTGCTTATTTCAGGGATGTGATTTTTCCGCTTTTTAAAAAAATTTCCGTTTCATGAAAACCTGACTGGAGATCGAAAGCGCGCCGTTTTCCGAGAAACGGCAGCTAGTGAAAGAGGTCAGCCTTTCTTTTATTCCAAAGCCCCCCCGTGAACTAATTTGAGTTTTTTCCAGATAAGATCTAGATTTTTTTTATTTCGGAGAAAAAAGTTTGAAAAAATCGCGATTTTTCACGTAAGTTTCGTGTTGCTTTGCGGAGTGTTTCCGCGACTTTTTTTTGAACGGCAGCGGACGCCAATCGGCTTCTTCAGTGGTTAGAAGCCATCAAGTCCGGTTTTAAGGATCACATTCTGCGGGAAAAGTTGAAAAACAGCGATTTTTCGTTGAAGTACCGTTTTTCCGGTACAGTCTCGTGATACCTCTCGGATCGCGTTTTTATTGATTCAGTCAGTGTTTTCAACCAATTTTTCTGAAGGATTTCCTAAGTTGTAAAATTTACTGATCACTTTGAAGCTTGATAAAATAGTGCAGTGTTTTTAAAAAATCTTGTTATATTATAACCTGTTACAGATATGATATCAAGCCCCCCAAAAAAAATCGGAACTCTGTTTTTTAGGGTCAAATTTTCCAAAAAAAATTATAGGGGTCGACCCTCAAATGTATGATGCTACACATTTTTCTCCACCTTGCTGAAAATAAAGAAAAAAATGTGTAAACACTTGGTCACCTCAATTTTAAATACTTTTTTGCGGTCTTCAATTATACATTGTTAATATCTAATATGTAAGTTCAATGTTTTGAGAGACGAAAATATACTCCAAAATTCTGGAAAACCATTGAAAACATTTTATTCATAATTTGAAATGTGTACGAGTAGGTCCTTAACCCTACAATGCATGATTTTTTAAATTCACTTGAAAATCATTTATGTGACTTCTATTATGGTGTACATTAGTAAAAAAATACTAAAAAAAATTAATTTAATGTTTTTCTACTTTTTATTGGCAAAAAACTTCGTCCTTGTAAAATTAATTTTTGTCTCTTGTGAAATTAATTGTGAAGTGAAATAAAACCAAATGATCTAAAAATATAAAAAAACAACTTATCTTTTCAAAACATTTTTTGTTCAAGCTGAAAATTTTTTTTATTTTAATTTATATGGTCCTTTTATTTTGGCGTTTTCTGTGTCTTGACTTTCGTTTCACTAGCTACTAACAAATGTCTCAAAATAGTACCCCTGCTGTGATCTACTGGCGATCTTAAGTGCTAATACAATGAAATGTTATATCTATTGTACTTATTACATGGTGTTGCCGTTTGGAAATGAAAGTTCGAGTAGTAAATGGGGAAAAACGTCGTGTTGCCAAATGGCATCAGTATGCACTGTAGGTCCTTAAAACTGCTTAATTTTACTCTTCAAACGAACTAAGTTGGGTTACCAAGATGACGCCAATCTTGGCAAGGGTGTGGGCTCTGCTAGGATCCAACCAATTTGGTTCTGAATCTGATAAAAATGTAATTTAATTTCTTTTTACCTTGTATTTTCAGCAAGGAAAATGAAACAACACTTGAATGGTCGGAATTTAAATACTGAAGAAGGGTTGTGAAAATTTTTAGGTTGTTATAAATCATTTCTTCAATAACATTAATAAAGACAAAAAAAAATATGTCTTTTTTGTGGATTCCCTCTGTTCTTCCACTATTTCCTATCGTTTTCTAAATTAGTACAATTACCTTAGCTGTGAATTGGATAATATCTTCTCAATTATGTTAAAAAATATTCTATAGAATAGCGTTGGAAAAAGCGCTTATACTTGCAGTTTTAATAGAAGTGTATTCATTTTGAACTTTGTGTTACTCCTCCGCTTGGTAGATTTGATAATAAGTTGTTAATATTTTCAGGTCAAACTGAAGTTCTTTAGACGGTGACAGCCCTTTCTGAAAACCACATTTCAAGGAAATTTGTATCACAGTTTTATTTTAAATATTTTGGTTTATTTATATTAGGTTTTAAAGCTATTACACAATTTTTTAAGTTTTTTACCACTAGTTCCAATGCTGTGCTTTATTAGAAATGAATCATACCTTTTATTTATTCACCAGATTAAATTTTAATTTCCAGTAATATAATTTTCAACTTCCCAAGAAAATTAATAGTTTACTTCATCTTAAACATTACTGAGTGTTCTCAGACACATATTATCAGTTTTTAGTGGAAAAACTCGTATTGTAAGCAACACAGAAAAAATGAACGCCCAGTGATCTATTTTTAGATCAGCAGTATTTGTACTTGATTTTTCACTAAATAAATTATTTTTGACTTAACTTTGCATGATAATCTATAAAGAAAAATTGGAAAAGGATTCATTTAGTGGTATAAATTTACTGTTTTCTTAAAAAACGCAAATGAAGATGAAAAAACTGCAAAATGAGACTCTGGGGTAAACTTTAGCCTATCACTGTCCCAAAATAAATGAAGCAAATATAAAAAACTCATGGTATTAGAATTGAGGGATGGCCATACGTGCAGTTTCGTTACTGTTGGGTGAATTTAAGGACATTTTAAAGATAATTTATAACACTATGTTTAGCGATCTAAAAATAGATCACTGGGCGCTAATTGGTTAAATACTGAAGAAGGGTTGTGAAAATTTTTAGGTTGTTATAAATTATTTCTTCAATAACATTAATAAAGACAAAAAAAAATATGTCTTTTTTGTGGATTCCCTCTGTTCTTCCACTATTTCCTATCGTTTTCTAAATTAGTACAATTACCTTAGCTGTGAATTGGATAATATCTTCTCAATTATGTTAAAAAATATTCTATAGAATAGCGTTGGAAAAAGCGCTTATACTTGCAGTTTTAATAGAAGTGTATTCATTTTGAACTTTGTGTTACTCCTCCGCTTGGTAGATTTGATAATAAGTTGTTAATATTTTCAGGTCAAACTGAAGTTCTTTAGACGGTGACAGCCCTTTCTGAAAACCACATTTCAAGGAAATTTGTATCACAGTTTTATTTTAAATATTTTGGTTTATTTATATTAGGTTTTAAAGCTATTACACAATTTTTTAAGTTTTTTACATTATGAGAGAGGTAACACATTTAAAACTTGAGTTATTAAACTAAATTTAGCTATGACAACTAAAACGTTAAACAGTTGTTGGACTGTTCTCGTCGTTTTGACTAATATTATAATGTTTTGTTAAATGTTCAAATAAATCAAACAAACTATCACTATTTATTTGTTTTAGTATTATTTCATATAAACTTGCATTTTTTTCAATGAAAGCGTTAAATTTTTCATTAAATTGTTTTGGTGAAGAGCGTAAAAAATTAAAGCGGATTTGAGATTCATTCAAAAATATATATTTTAATTCATGACTGTAATCTACTTGGTTAGGTTCTAAATGTTCTTTGTAAAAGGTTTTAACTTTTTCTACACTATCATCTAATAATTTTACAATATTTCTATTTTCCTCTGTTTTCCTTTTACGTTCGAACAACTTTTCTTTATCTTGCTTATAATTTAAAAAAGCGTTAGATTCGTCTACTAAATACTGTATTAAAATATATTCATAAGACGTTTTTTCAGTTTTATTTATCGTATTTTCTAACGTATCATAGAGCTTGATTATTTTAGATTGATATTCATGTACAAAATCCCTATCTAAAATATCGTAATACTTAAAAAATATAAAATAATAAAAATTTATATATCTAAATGATAATATTTCAATTAACTCAAACAAAGTATTTCGCTCATATATTATTTCGTTTTTATACTGTGTATAATAAGGTAATTGTGTGTGTAATATATTTTCTTTTTTTAGTTTACTACTTCTGGATACCTCGTATTCAAATTCCGGTTTACGTTTTCGGGAAATTTCCCCAACGCTGGAGGATCGCTCTCTGGTAAGGTTTACATCTTTCGTTTCAGTATTACTTGAAACATTTCCTAATAGTTTTACATTTTTAGGTATTGACATTTTGTCAATTCTATTTTTAATTTGTATAAAGTTTTCTTCACATTCATCTTGTTTTTGGTTTAAAGTATCTAAATTGTCAAAATCCAACTCTTCTAAATTTGATCTTTTATCAAATTCTAATTCCATAAAGTCATCTATTAAACTATAAATATTTTTCAAATAGTTTATGAATTTTTTTTTATTTCTTAATTCATTGTTTAGTGTACTTTGACATATGGATAGACTATTTTGAAGTTCCTCAATTTTTTTATTTGTTTCAGTACTTAAAGCATCATTTATTAGTTTTAATTCCGATTCAGTAGCATTAGATTTTTCAGTTTGATTACAAATAAACTCTTCTAATGTCGTAATTTTTTCATTTTCTTTTTTTATTAAATTAATTATTTGTTTATATACATTATTTATTTCTAAATAAACAGGTTTAGAATAATCAATATTAAATTTATAATCTTGATCTAAAGAAGAATTCGTTCCTACAGAATAAATGTGGTCTAACATTTGTTTAAAATTTTTTAAAATTTCCTTTATAAAAGTATCAGTTGAATCATTAAAATCCATTTTTCTATCAAGTTCCCCAAATTTTAAGGATAATTCATTATTTTCTCTTGTTAATTTTTTTATTTCATCTAGTAGCTCAGTATTTTTATGGTTTAGTTGGTTATAATAACTATCTTTACTTGTTAAATTTGTATTTGTGAGTTTTAGTTCTTCATTTTCACTTTTTAAATTTTCTTTTATACTTGTTAAAGTTTGAATTTCATTTCTTAAAGTTTGAATTTCAAATATTAGATCTTGGTTTTTTGACTGTTCAGTTAAATTTGTATTTAACAGTTTTATTTCTTCATTTTCGATTTTTAAATTTTCATTTATACCTCTTAAAGTTTGTAATTCAAATATTAGATCTTGGTTTTTATTTTTTAACTGTTCAGCTAAATGTGTATCTGTTAATTTTAAACAGTATTGATTTAATTCTTCCATTGTATTTGAATTATAGCACAGTAGAATATTTTTTAAAATTTGACACTGTGTCAAAATTTCAGTTTTTTCAGAAATACACTCATTTAATTCTTGAATCTTTGTATTTAAAATACTTTTCTCAGATTCTTTTAATTCATAATTATTGTTCAAAGATTGACTTTCATTACTATTGGCTTTTAATTTTTCATTTTCCGTTTTGAAATGAATTTTCTCAGTTTCACAATTTTTTAAGGAATTTTTTAACTCTTCTATTTTATTTTTTAAATCAATAATTAATGAGTCATTGTGTGTTGTAATATATAAATAATTACTTTGATCACATTCATTATGGATTTCATCACATGAAGAAATATTGGGTAAAAAAGGGGGTATATCTAACAGTTTAAATAAAAAATCTATATATGAAGAGCTTTTATTAAATAAATTAGAATAATTTTGTACTAATGGTTTGCTCAACTCATAAGCACTTAAAATATCCTCTTGAATAACTTTTTTTAAAGTGTTACATAATTGAATAGATGAAATGTTATTATCAATTCGATATTTAATAAGATTTTTTACAAAGTCTCTAAACATTCCTTTATTACAAATTACCACCAAATCCTCGAATATTTCGATTTGTACACATATCAATTTCTTTGACTTTTTTCAATTTTGGTTGATAAGCTTGAATTAACAACATTTGGGCAATAGGTTCTCCTTGAATAATATCAACTGGAGTTGATCCCATGTTTCTTAAAACGATGACAACGTTTCCTCGATAACCTGTGTCAATGACTCCAGCTTCAACTTTAAGTTGTTTTGTTGTTACAACTGTTGATTTGTCCATAATAATTCCAATTAGAGGTTCCACAAGTTCAAATGATACATGAGTGTCTATTTTGACTTGTGAACCTGGAAGTATATTAGTTTTTCCTTCTGATGCATATAAATCAATCCCTGGAGACTGATCATCGTAAACAGTGGGCTCTTTAGCAAACGGGGAATTCAGTTTAAACCTAATCTCGTTCATGTTGAGAATGGGAAGAGACTAGTAGTCCGTCACCCTTTATATATGTTTGGAATTTTTTATGTAAAAAAATAAGTATAAAATGTTACGATTTTTGACTTCTATAGTATTTAAGAATAAACCTTTCTTAAAAACGAATAATTACATTATCAATATATATTTTTATTATACTCGAAATTTTTTTTTGGGCGCTTTTGTTTTAAGTTTCACCAAACAATTATTTGGTGATACAATTTTATGTTGTTGTAATAAATATTCTGAAAGTATTCTAAATACGCATTGTTTGATAAATGGAACATTTACAATGAATAACACCTCAAAAATTTATCATTATTATTATCAATGGATTCCTACAGTACTTTTACTTGAAGCTTTAATAATTTCATTTCCTAACTTGTTATGGACTAGTTTTATGAAACATTATTTTGTGAATTTGTCTATAGAGGATAAAAAATTAGATATTAATTATTGTTCCTATATAATTACTGAAATTAAAAAATCACATAATTATTTTTTCTTTAGACATATCGTATTAGAAATTGTTAACATAATTAATATTTCTGTACAGTTTTATTTATTAAATTTATTACTTAATAAAAATTTCATGAATGGAAATTTTAAAGATTTATTTCCATTATATTCAAGTTGTGAATTTAAAATTTATGAAAGTACAGATTTTTCATTTTATAAATTAATATGCATTTTATCATTAAATATTCTATACCAAAAAATTTTTAAATTAGTTTATGTATGGTTTATTTCTTTGATAGTGGTACATTCTCTAATCATTACATTTAGATTTTTTTGTTTGCTTTGTGAACCCATTCGTAAATATATTGGACCTATGAGTGAAAATGTTCATTCATGGTTTTTATTTCAAATT
The DNA here is from genome assembly GCA_024610705.1 of Tetragnatha versicolor. Taxonomy (NCBI): domain Eukaryota; kingdom Metazoa; phylum Arthropoda; class Arachnida; order Araneae; family Tetragnathidae; genus Tetragnatha; species Tetragnatha versicolor. The sequence continues at coordinate 23,657 of JANDEH010000140.1, forward strand.
GTAATCCATAATATAAGAGGAGAAAATAATTCTTATATAAAGAGCAATGTATTATGAGGCTTATGGAAATTCTTTTATGAATTTAAAATTTATAGCAATTAGATTTACTAAACCTTTGTTGAGAATCAGACTTAAAAAACAAATCGATGACATAGACACTAGCAATATTTTGGTTATTTATTCTAAAAATACAGTTTGTAAACAGTTTAACACTTTGACATTTGTCGTTAAAGCTAAATGTAATACAAATGCTATTCCGGTTAATTCTGGTTGTGAAAAAGATTTGTTATTGGCATTATTTGATCAATCTCAAATATTTACATTTTGTTTTTATGAATCTACATTGTTTGTTGTTGGCTCGAAAGAAATAGATATTAGTTTTGATTTAATTGCTAAAAATAAAACATTTAAAGCTCTACATACTATAATTAAAGACTGTTTAAATGGTACATTTAGTATAAACCATTATACATTATGTAAAAATTTTAAACGAAATAACATAAAATGGAAAAATTGGAGCTATTGGTGGAATTTAGTTAGACAATCTTTAAGGTCTTTCAATATTATAAATAGACCTATAACTTTAGAATTAGCTAAAAAAATATCCATTATAAATCATAATTCACAGGTAAATTTTGATGAAAATCCTTCTCACATTTATGAATGTGAAATTGAACTTTGTAAAACGCGTTTTTTAGGGATTATGTATAACATAGAAAATAAAATAGTAACTTACGTTTCACCTATGATAATTTCCAACAGTAGTAGAACCAAAGTTTTTAAAGATACAAATTATATTGTATGCAACAATTGGTTGCCTTTATATGTTAATAAGATAACTTGGTTGACTGATGGTTTATACATTTATTTGCCGCACTTAGAAAGATACATTTCAAACTTAAAAAGTATTTTGATATATTTAGAAAATTGTAAAGTTGAAAAATATCAATTTATTTTAAAAGATTTGAGAATTATATCAAAAATATTGACCAATTCTAAAATTTGTTAGTATTTCGTAAAACCACCTTCTGCTTTTATCACACTTTCTATTCTGTCGGGCATTGATTTTATTAACTTATCTATAAATATAGGTATATCAAAAAACATTTCATGAATTATTTCCCACAAATCGTCTGTAGTTTTAACATTTCTTGTTCTGGTTCTTTTTTCTATTTCGCCCCAAACATGTTCAATAGGATTTAAATCTGGACTTTTAGCTGGCCAATTTAATGTATTGATTTGATTGGCTTGAAGCCATGATTTAACCTTTTTAGCAGTATGAATTGCCGAATTATCTTGCATGAAGATAAAATTATCGTGTTTACCTTGAAGTATATAAGTTCGTAAAATATTGAGATAAATAGTTGAATTGTTTTTACTTCGAAATCTATGAAGGTTATATAATCCCCCGCTAATACAACCCCACACTGCGACTGATTTACGACCCGATTTTTGAAATTTAGGAATGTATTTTTCATCAAAACGTTGACTTTTATATCTCCAAACTCTTCGAGCTCCCTTTCCAAATGTTGAAAATACTTTTTCATCTGAAAAACAAACATTTTTCCATTCATTATAAGTCCATGATCGATGATTGAGTGCAAATTCCAATCTTTTACTCTTATGTTTAAGAGTCAAAAATTGCTTTTTGGCTGCAATATAACTTCCTAAACCCTTTTCTTTTAAGCGATTAATAATAGTCTGTTTGCTAACCCTTGGAAAATGTCGTAATAATAATTCTGACGTAGACATAAAAGGATTTGCACTAGCCATTAAAAATATCGAATTATCAACATCAGGAGTAGTTTTTCTCTTTCTACCACTTTTCTTTTTAGTTTCAAGTGGACCTTGTCTATTAATCCAATAATTTACAGTCGAAGGTGATAAATTTAGATTGTATGCTATTTCCCTCTGAGTTTTATTATCACGGTGTAATTTTAAAATCTTTTCTCGCGTAAGTAAATCTGTATACATCTTTTTTTAAATAAAGATGTTCATACAATACTTGGAGTTTATAAAAGTGCTTTGTCATGGGGAAAATGTTTCTGTTCAAGCACCTAGAATGATCAAATGTAATACATGCCAATCGATAATTTTAAATGTCGAAAAACACTTAACCGAAGATTTAAACTCTTTAATGTCTTGTCAAGTAGCACATTACTATGCAAGGTGGAGTGGAGATATAAATGTTTCATGTAGTGTATACATTTATGGTATACCAGGAATATTATGTAATGAAAAATTGATTGTTCCATATTCAACTTTAATTAACGTAATTGAATTATTAGGTACTGCTAATCAAGAATTCATTACAGCAAAAAATAAATATTTTGATAAAACTTGTGCGTTAAAAAATAAAATATTGGAAAATTTCTTGAAAAATTACATGGATATGGTTAATGGTTTAGAACACGATGATCAGGATGTAAAAACTATTATAAAATCTCTACTTAGTCAAATGAAAAATATGTTTAATGAAAGTAACATATTTGAATATTATTTGAATACTCTATGTCCTTTTGTAAAATCATGTTGTTGCGAATTTAAAAATGTAGAAAAAGAATATAATATTGAGACCCCAGGAGAATTTTTCCATGAACTGTCCAAAGATGCATCTGAAATAAGAAATTGTTTAGGAAAATTTTGTATACCATTCGATATAGTTTACATTATGATCTATTGCTATTTATGTCACAATAATGTTGATCTAATTGCAAATTTCGTTTTTGATTTAATCTCTAGAATTTGTAGAGGTTATTTTAATGAAACTCAAAAATACCATGAATTAACCCTTAATATTATAGATAAAAGTATAAATTACAAGCAACATACAAAATTATACTATGTTGTGCAATCTATTAAACAGGGTAATGTTTTAGATCATATTTCCCCAGAGTTTTTTGAAAAATATGGAGAAATTCAGCAAATAATTTCGAATGAGTTTAATAGAACAGTATCAACTCCTTCTGAAAATATTCAAAAATATGTTTTTTCACAATCTTTTCCATTTGTTTTATTTCCAAATGGTCCAAATTATTATGGATTTATGTGTATGTTAGGATATGTTGTTCACAAAATAAACAAGACATCTTTATATGAAAAAGGAATTATATCAAATGCTAAAAAAATAATGAATTTTATAGAAACATATGCAAATAAGCTTTTAAAGTTTGAATCAACAGGGCAAGTTATAGATTGTTGGAGTGTTGATATGTTTCAATTATTTTTAGTATCAGATAAAGATCTTGTTAATAATTTCACTGACATTTTGAGTATGTTTAGTTCAATACAGTAACGAAATTTTAAATAAAAAAAGGTTTATTAATTTTTTGTTACATTTGAAATATTTATTTTCCAAAAATGCTCAAGAACTTTCGTTTTCGGAATCATCCAATGGAATTACTGGTTTCTTCTTTTTTTGTCCCAAATCATCATCTTCTTCACCATTACTTCTCTTTTTTCCTTTCTTTTCCAAATTTAGGGTTTTTTTCTTTTTGGTTTTACTCATAAAATCGGTAATTTTCAAAATGGCTATATTTTCTATATTATTTATATTTTCTTCATAGTATTTCGTTAATTGGTCTATATTTTGTAGAACATTGGTAATGTCAGCATAATACATTGCATTTTTAGTAAGATAATTTTCGAGATTTGTAATTTCTGAATTCAGAACTACTATTACTTGATTATCTTTAATATATTTTGAGTATAGTTTTAGTAAGGCTAAATATATCAAACAAGTAGCATCTGTACCAGATAAACTCTTTAGGGAAGATAATTTATACATATTTCGAATTGTCTTCTTATGTTGACAATCATAAGAGCTAAATTTTATATTATCTACATAATTTTTTATATCATTTGGTAAATAACCTAAAAATCCATCAACTCCTAACAAATAAACTAAATCTTTAGTTTTTAAAATTTTTTCTTTGTTAGTTGGTTCTCTTTCAATAGTTTCTCTTTTAATCAAAACATTTAGAAATCTTAAAAAGTCTTGAGTTTTTATAAAATCTACAGATTTTATTTTTTCATATGCATTCAAATCATCATGAGATATTTGGAAATTACCTTGAAGGTGCTGTTTCCATTTACTGTCAATTATCTCAAGTAATTCTTTTGTCAAATAAATGCTATTTGGGTTAGCATAACTCTTAAATGGTATTCCTATAATTTCAAAACATGTTTTCATAACTCTAAGACAAATAGCATCGCGAGATAGTGATGGGTCGGCTTTTCTTACTTCTGATGCAATTTCGTTGTAAAGAGCTGTTTTTAGTTCATTATTCATTTCTAAAGAGCCATTATTCTTAACTGTTTCGAGGTTTTCAACTTTGACAGAAGACATTTTTATCTACCTTACTTATATATCATTTTTTAAAAATTATTTTAAACGTTCCCATGCAAATCCGAAAATAGCTGAAGCACTCATTACTATTTGTACATAATATTTTTTTACAAAGTTTTTAAATTTTCCTTTTTTTTTCGTATCATTGATTTGAGAAAGCTTTTCCCATCCACCATTTTTTTTTACCCAATTTGTGATACAAAAATCTATGCAGAAAAACGTTTCAGTCAAGATTTGTTTTTCGTGTTTTGGAAAAATTCTAATTATTCTTTTAATTAAAACAATAAAAGTTGCAACTTTTTCCCAATTAGTTTTTATTTCATCTATTATGAAACAATTTGCTAATGTCCATATAAGATTATAACACTCATTTTTATTATTTAAAAGTTCTAACTCTTCTTGTATTAAACTAATGTTAAATTTAATATATGAAAACTTATCATATTTATCTAATGAATATGCAACTATGTCATTTAAATCATTTTCAAAATAATTTAAAAGAATTCTTCTAGACATTCTTATTTGTCACAACAATGAATTTTAGAAAAAACATCATCAAGACATAATTTTTTATTAAATTTATATTGCAACCAATTATCGTATATCCACATATTTGTGTCATCTACTAATACAATCGAACCGTCTAACATCTCAAAAGATCCCCTAATAGGAATCATTGGATAAGGAGAAAATAATGAAGATATTTCATATTTATTACCATTTAAGTATACATATCTATTTTCGAATATAAATACATTTTTATTTTGTAATTTCAAGAAACTATCTATGTATTCAATGTTTGGAAATAATTCCTTTAAACATCCGTCTTTTAAATATATCATTTGAGAATTAAACTCGTAATACTTTTCATTTGAAATTATTATGTAATTTCCACTATCATTTCGATACATAGCATCTATATTTCTAATAAAAGGTATCCAAATTCTATCTTTTGTAGTATAATTGGAATTAAGATCTATTCTTTGATATTGTGAACCAGCAAACACTATATAAGTATAATGATTCAATAACGTTGCACTATCAAATTTACATTCATATGCTTTTAAAAGTTTTTCTCTATCATAGTCGGAAACATTCGTTAAAGATAAAAAAGGAAACATAACGGAGAAATTATCATGTCCGAGACCTAAAGCATGTCCGAATTCGTGTTGTATAATATAATACAAATATTCTTTTTCAACGTTTTGGTTTAGATATATTCTTCCATCTGGAGGAAAATAAGATTTTCCCAAGTGTGTATCATTTAAATCGACAAAATAAATGTTTATATCTCCTTTTCCCGGTTCTACTCTAACTATTTCTAAAGGTTCAATGTTCCATAATTGTATTGCTCCCTCCAGAAAACTAAAATTAGTTCCATTTGCTAAAGACCAGGTTAAATAGTTTTTGTTCCATACATTTTGTGAATTAACTAGATCAATTAGTAATAAAACATTTAAAAACAACATCTTTATTCAAAATTATTATATGATAAACAAAACACAATATTATAATAATATTTCACTTATATAGTACTAATTAATGGGTATTGGATAGCCCAAATATGTCATGTCCTGGCCAGGGTAATTGGTATTTGATGTGTATTGTAATATTGGTACTGATTAAATAGAATTTCTCTCACACGTCAAGTTGTAAAAATTACGCATTACATCTAAAAACAATTTTTTAGCTTTAAATTGAGAACAACTGTACAGTTTGCAATCCTTACATCTTGGATTAACATGTTCTGGTCTAATGAATAATTTTAAATTTATTTCCCCTGATTTGAAGTAGGGTAATAAAGTATTGTAAAAAGAAATTCCTACTACATACAAAGTGGTGATGTTAAGTGACTTTGCGTAGCGTTCTAGATTTATCATCCAACTATCATCACAAAATTTATGAACATATTTCATACCATTGGTTACGGTGAAATATTTTCGTCCATCTGGAAAATTTTGAACTGCTAAAGCACCAATAACCATTTTGTACATTTTAGGTGCCTCCTCTTGTTCTATAAAACTTTTATACCAAGCATCCTCACATGAGTCTTCATTTTCTTTTCCTTCCAAACATTTTTCCGAGTATAGTTTTTCATACTCATTTGGATCATCATCGTGGTTTATGTCATCTTCTGTAAGGCTTATTCTTTCCAAGTCTCCACTCAATTTCGTTGTTATTTGAGCATTCATGTTGAAGCGTTGCTGTCTTAAGTTTGAATGGTAATTTTGTGCTGACTCTCCTCCTTTTATACTGTACACAAAAATATTTTAGGAACACATAATAAGTTTTCTTATCTTATCTCTTTTATAACATAAACAAAAAGTAGACATCCTATCTCTTTTATAACATAACAAAAAGTAGACAAATTATAAATATTATTAATGCAGCTATTAAAAAATAATATTTTTTTGGAGTATTATATAAAGGTCTAAAGGAGTATTTAATAAAACTTGCTCTCGGTTTTCGGGTAGATTTTATATTGGTTAAAAAATCATAAGAATTCAAACCTTCTCTATATAACTGTCCTATTATATTTTTAGATGATACGCTATCATCATTTTCAATTAATTTAGGAGTATTATAAAAATTTGGTATTATAATTGAACCATCTGATGTAATTGGATAACCTAAGTTTTTTATAAATAAATTTTTTTCAGTTACATATTCATTGTTTTGAGCATCTAAAGGATAAAAGTATTCTCTCGACATTTTATTTCGAGCATAGGTTGTAATAACTTTATCCCATTCTTTTCCATTAAGTTTAATTTTGGGATATATTTCATTGAAATTTTCAAATATGTAACTATTAAATCCTTTAGATTTAATCAATATGTTATAACTTCCTGTTTCATCTTCAATATAAAACTCGTATCCTTTATCATTAATAGGATAAATTATATATCCATTCTGATCTTTAGCATATTTTTTATTATTATTACTATCTTTTGCAAAAAAATGTTTAAATTTTTGGTTTACTGGATAATACTCGTTACCATTTGCTCTTTTAGCATATACCTCATCCCCGTATTTATTTAAACCAAATATTGGAGTATTATCAGCTTTAAAATCATAAATTTCATCACTATTTATATCTTTATCATATTGTGGTTGACCTTCACTATTTTTTGGTAAAATTTTTTCTCCCCTACTATTTTTAGCATAGATGTTGAGAGCTTTGAATTCATTTCCGTTTTTATCTTTGGGATAAATTTCCGAATTATCTGATGTTTTTGCATAATAATTTTTATTATTGTTCAATGCTACCATTTCTTCCCCCCTGGAATTTTTTGGATAAATTTCATTATTTTTTGAATCTTTTGCATAAATTTCAATATTATTTTCTGTTATAAAATATTGTTCTTTATCATGTTTTGCATAATGTTCAGAACCATCTTGGGTTCTAGCATAGTATTGTTTTTTATTTTCATCTAAAGCATATTTTTCAAAATTTCCTTTTTTAGCATAAAACTGTCTTCCTTTAGAATTAGTTGCGTATTTTTCTTTTCCATTTTCTATAATGTAATAATCTTCTCCTTTTATATTTTTGGGATACTTATTATACATTCTTAATTATTACCATTATTTAATTTAGGCTTTTTATCTATGGCTTCCACATCTTCACTTTTTCTTTTCATTTTCTCATTACCCATTAGAATTTCCCCCTCTGGAATTCCTCCCCCAGGAATTTCCTCATTTCCTCCCCCAGGAATTTCCTCATTTCCTCCCCCAGGAATTTCCTCATTTCCTCCCCCAGGAATTTCCTCATTTCCTCCCCCAGGAATTTCCTCATTTCCTCCCCCAGGAATTTCCTCATTTCCTCCCCCAGGAATTTCCTCATTATCTGAATCTGTACTATTGTTTTCTTCCTCTGAAATATCCATATCGTTAATTTCAATTTTTGGATAAAACTCATTTCCATTATGTTTCCTAGCATAATACATATTTCCATCTTCATTTTTTGCACATATTTGTCTATTGTCTTCTATTCTATAATAATTCCCGTCTTCATGATTAGGATAGATTTCTTTTAAATTGCATCTAGCGTAATAACTTTTTTTATTCTCGTTTTCTGCCATGTATTCTTCTAAATCATGTTTTTTAGCATAATATTCATCATTTCCATCTTTTGCATAAACCTGTTTATTATCATGTGTTAAATAATATTCGTCATCATTAATGAGTTTTGGATAATATTGCTTAGTATTGTCTGTTGCATAATATTCCTTACTAGATTCATTTGTTGCTACAAATTCATTACCGTATATATCTTTAGCATATATTTCTTTATCATTATATTTGGGATAAATTTGTTTACCTAAACTATTGCGATAATAGTATGGAGCATTTAAATTTATAGGAAATATTGGTTTTTCAGTATTCATATCAAATGGGTATATAATGGTTGAGTCCATTTCAATTGGTTTACCAGTTTCACCATTCCTCATTTTAATTAAATATTCAACATTTACATTCTTTGCATAATATGGAATGCCATTATTAGTTGCATAATATTGGTCTCCTATATTATTGGTTGCATATGTTTGAAAACCATTATCATGTGTAATATAAAATTCTTTTCCATTATGCTTACCATAGTGCTCACCATTGTTAAAATAATATTTAAATGTTTGGTTCGAATCTTTAGGATATAAAATTTCATCATTTTGTATTGCGTAAATTACTTTGTGATTTTTATCTTTAGCAAAATATTCTTCAATATGTCCAAGAATCTCCTTTTTTGCATAAAAATCTCCATTTAAATTTTTCGCATAATACTCATTCTTTTTGTTTTTTGCATAATATTCATTTTTTCCATCTTTTTTTGCATAAATATCTTCTCCATTATTGTTTTTAGCATATATTTCTTTATCATCTATACTCCAATATATTTCAGTACCATTTGATTTTCTTGCATAAATTTCATTTTTATCGTTATCAATTGCATATCCGCTACTAGAGTAATATTCGTTTCCGTTTATATCTTTTTCGTAAAAATTAACAAGTCTCATCTTTATTAAGACATTTTTTAATATTCCTTAAATGAATGTTTAAAGGTTATTTTGTATTACAATATGTTTCAAAAAAACTAAGAGACATTTGTACAAAAAAAATAAAGGTAAATTGTCACGTTACGCCAAACTTGTTTATTAAAGTTCTAAATAATAAGAATTTTCTAAATAAGATGCCTCGGATAGTAGACCCAAAATTGCGAAAGATGATAAAAATCAACCATTTTATGCGAAAACTTCATTGGGACTCACATATTATTTCGAAACCGTACCGGGTTACCTAAATAAGCAAAACGTTTTTGTATCATATCATTTCAAAGCATTTAAAAACAAATATCCTTTTGAGCCACCACCAAAATTATTTAAGCACCCGCCGGCTAATTTTTTTAAACATTTTCAAGCCGGTTCCGGTCAAACCTTATTGCGCTCCAAAATCTAATATTTTAATTTTTATAATAATTGTTTTAATTTTTATCATATGTCTATTACTTAATGGACTCTTTACATTATGAGTACAGAAAAATTTTCCCAAGTTATTTTCATAAACTTGAAAAAGAGATTACCTATTTGAAAGATTTTACAATAGAAGTGTATGGTAAAAAATATCATGTACCTCGTCAAGTAGCAGCTTATGGTGACCGAGGAATCAGATATAAGTTTAGTGGGTCTATCGTATACGCAAAACCTTGGACTCCGTTATTGAAGGAAATTAAACGACAAGTCGAGCTTATTTGCAAAACTACCTTTAATTTCGTGTTGGTTAATAGATATAAAGATGGTACACATTGTATCGGGCCACATAAGGACAATGAGAAGGACTTGGATATGAATGCACCCATCGCATGTGTTTCTTTCGGTCAAAAAAGGAAATTAACGTTTTCAAGAAAAAACTTTAAATCTCATAATGTGTTCCTTGAAGACGGAAGTCTTTTAATTATGCATCCTCCAACAAATTTGTTTTGGACACATTCTATACCAAAAGATAAAAATACGCTCGGTCCAAGAATAAGCTTAACTTTTCGAAAAATAATTTCTGGTACTTAATATTCATCATCAGCAAAAACTAATTTTTCAATTTCTTACTTAGTTTTATTATTCTTCATTAACTCAAAAAATTTTTTTCTAATTATAGGTATACCAACCTTTTGAATAGCGTATTTAAAGATATATCCTTTTCTACTGGTAGCCTGGCTCGTTTCAAAGGCAATATAAGCTTTTTTTCAAAATATAAATGATCATTTAAATTCTTTGAATATTGCTCCAAAACAAATTACACCGATGACCGTTTGGGTCCCCCATTTTCCAAGGGTGACCGTTGTTTGGATTTATTTTGGACTGACTGTAAAAATGTGTATATATTAGTGTAAAACATTAAAATATTAATTGTTTTTCTATTATACAGTATTCTTTTTTAGATATTGAACAAATTGGATCAACTCAGATATATCTTGACGGAATCATTAATAAATTTTCTACATACGGGGCAATGGCTTATTTTTTTCGAACATTTCAAACAGGTTACAATATGACCACATGGTAGGAATACGACATCCATATCTGATTCTAAACATATTTTACAACAAAATTTATCTTTTCTCACATGTTGTACAACTTTAAAATCTGAATCATAGAAATTAACATATGCAGTAAAAAATTCGTCTAGGGTTGAAAATTTTTTAGATGATCCAACTAAAATTTTTTCAACTTCTGATTTTTCCAAAATATTACATGCTTTTCTGACGACTTCTAAGTGAAGTCTATTTGCGTCGATGGGTTTTTGAGGAATTTCTCCAATTTTCTTCTTTAGTTTAAGATATGAACAGGTGGGAAAATATAGTTCGTGATTCCTCCAAGGATCATCATAAATTTCCCAGTTTCCAATAGATCCACCACAATAAAAGCAAGATACAAAATCCGTTATCCCCATGAAATAAAAACCACATTCAGCCAATTGTTTTGGTGTCAATGTAATCATTGGCCAATCTTGAAATGTTTCGAGGCGTTTTTGTTCGTCAATCATACTAGGGTGCTGAGGGGTGTTCAGGATTGCTGGTTTAGATGATTTTAAAACAACTTTTTTTTGTTTTTCTATGGGTGTCATTAGAAATGGACACTTTGGTGACCTTTTCAAGTGTTCTATCAAAGGTTTTTGTCCCTTTTTCCAATTTCCAATTACAATTTCACAAAATGCGCACTGTACTTTATCATCCATTTTCAGGTAAAAAAACCCGTTGGACGATAAATCCTTTGGTGTCACATAATCCTTTGTCCACAAGGCAAATGAATTTAACCTATTTTTTTCTGTCTCCATCTTAATATAAGACCACCTGAAATATAATAAAAGTTTGGTTGTCAGTTCAATTTGCACATAAAAAACTCTGGCTGACTCAACAAGAGTTACAAGTTTTTAATAGAAACACTTTTAAAAATTAAATTAAAAATCTATTTGATCTAATTTTAAAAACTTTGATCAAAAGGTGATAACTACCTTGATTTTGAAAAGCTTCACCGAAAACGTTAATTAATTTTAAATATTTTTTCCATGTAGGAATATGACGCCCGAGATGATTATACAAAATGGGAAAAATAATAAATTGCGTATAAATATAAAGCCCAACTAAACGTCTGCGTTTTAACCTGTCACATCAGAATGGATGAGTGTAGCATTTGTTTGTCTAAATTAAATGGACTTTACGTTTACAGTCTGAAAGACTGTGTTCATTGTTTTCACAATGAGTGTATTTCAAAGTGGTTTACAAACAAAAATACTTGTCCCTGCTGTCGCACTCTTTTTGCTTCATCTGATGCTATAAAATGTATGATATATACAGAGGTAAAGTTACCTTTAAAAAATTTGTTTTTTAAACATATTGTTAATAATGCCAAAGTATTTGACGAGTATATTCGTTTCTTTAAACGCCTACAATCTATTTATAGAAGGTCCAAGAAAAAAAATAATTTGATGAGAAAATGGTTTATCTTTTTGAAAAAAATATATATCAATCTGAAAGAAATATCTGTACAAAAAGAGTCATCGTTACTTGATAATGTATGCATATATTATGAATATATGGAAACTATCTTGACTTGAATCCCATGTTACCTGACTTTTATGAAATGTATTGCAAAAGAATGTGGATAAAACTTTTTTTAATAAAATAAAAATTTCACAAAGCTCTCAACAAACCTATTTATCGCCTTTCTTATGAATAGCGGCAGAGATGCAGATCTCTCCCGAACACATTTTGAGCTACGACGTTTTTATTTCTGGACTCATGGTCGCTTGACACACAATAATAATTTATTTCAACAAAATAACAAGAGTATATTATGGATAACCACTACTTTAGCAATCTGCTGTGTTGAAGGAGAACCACATGGATTGGCAATTAAAACAAACCTATTAATTTATTTCAGTTAATTTATTTCAGTTCTAATATTAACTTGAGGTTCAGAGATACAGATGTTCAAAACCACTTCTATGAAAATTTTACCACTGATTTTTTATGCAAAACCACTTGAAAAATAGTTTCATTTAAGGACTGGCATAGAACAAAACATTCATAATAAAATGAACAACAAACTCAGAAAGTTTTGTAATCATACTTAAAATAAGATAGGAGAGATTACGTTTACTGTGAATCCTACTGCTCAAAAATCCCATTCCTCACAAAATGCGTGTAAAGATATTTCCGGTCACAGTAGGATATACGAAAAAACCATTCAATAAAATATAAAAAAATTAATTACATGTGTAAAGCTATGAATTTTTTTTTAAAGGTTTTTTCGCGTCACCTCACAGGATGAGATAGCTTTTTGGATACTAATGTAACTCTTTTCTAATTTAGCTAGAATAAAAAGTAAGATTTTTGGAAACCTTATTAAACTGGCTTCAAGAATAGATCATAAAATGTTTTCACATTTTTTTTGACATAAACGAAGATTTTAGACTAGTCGGATACCTTAAAGATGTTATTTATACTTTGATTCTTATTGTGACCACATGGAAAAAAAAATTTGGAGTAAAGTAGATGTGGACACTTTAAAGAAAATTTTGCTTGAATTCTCAATAAATACCAACCTATTCGCTTGGAAATGGTTATCATCCTATTTTTAGGTTAATCAGATCTTATTCTACCATTAAACATTTTAATTATATTGGGTAAAGTAATTAATTTTTAAAAAGTACTCCAAATAGCACCTATAGTGGTCACCTAGATTTAGCTGTTGTTTCTATGTTGGACATCTGTCTTTTTCTGCCTATATCAAGTTTTTGGTATAGTTCTAATTAAATCTTCCTTCCCAGCAAAATGTATTCTAGATCAAATCTTATTTATTTAAAAAAGACTTGATAGTTTCTGGCTATGCTGTAGCTGATTTGAAAGGAATTTAGTATGTAGTTCAATGATTTTAAAGTCTCATCTTTATTAAAGATGTTATTGTTATTTATACTTTGGTTCTTATTGTGTCTATACGGAAATCATTTTATGTATAAAGCTTATTTAAAATTGACTTATAATACATTGTATCATGATGTTAAACCAATTGAATGGAGAAATTATTTAATTGATCAATATATTAAAAATAATAAAGAATGGATTTAGTAATTGGAATATTAGCTTGTTCATTTTTATACACTTTGTTTATTATTTTTGTCTGTTTAATTATAACAAAAAAATTAATTTTTATTTTATTTTTATTATTAAATATTATAATATTTTTAGTATTGACTATTTCATATTTA